>NMUG010000770.1:0-20307 GCA_002855965.1 Monotropa hypopitys | reverse complement strand
TTATTTAAATTGTTTTCAAAAAAAATGGTTTGAAAATTCGGGGCGTGACAGCACCTCCTTCGGTTGGGACAGAGGCTATTGATCCTGCTATTGGGACCGAGGCTGCTGGTACGAGTTCTGTTGTGGCCGACCCTGCTGACCCGACTGCCTGATCCATCTTTTTTCATCCTTTCCTTTTTTGTTTTTGTTTGTTGCTGTTTTTGGGCCGGACCGACCTGTGGCCGGTTATGACTTTTTAATGATGAACTTTTTTGCAATTTATGCTGTCTTTTGTCTACACGGCTGCTTCTTTTATGTCTGAGTTGTGTCTTACTTCCCCCAGCTGAGAAAAAGGCTTTGTTGAGTCAAAGCTTTGACCTCGGTTCGGCAGTATATTTCAATTGCTTATAAATCGTGAGTTTCTTCGGTAGCTACCGGGGCAACACTTGTACATTTTTTAGATAACTATTGTGTGCATGTTTTGTAGATGAACGACAACTATAAGCTGCTTTGGCAAAACCACCGAAGAGATATATGCGCATTTTATAGATGAACGGCAACTGTAAGCTGCCTCAGCTATACGATTGAGGAGCTACATGTGCACTTTATAGATGAGCGGCAACTGTAAGATGCCTCGGCTATACCACTGAGGAGCTACATGCACGTTTTATAAATGAATGACAACTGTAAGCTGGTTCAGAAATGCCACTGATGAAAAAGATAGACAAATCTTGATACAAGAATTTTCTGAGAATGGTTTCATTGATTTGAATGAGGGCCCTGGGCCAGATTATATGTCGGCTAGTGATAGTATAGCCTTAAGTTTGTAGCATTCCATGGCCTCAGTATTGGTATGCTGTCTAGTTTCTCGAGTCGATAAGCCCTGGTCCCTGCCTGGACGACTACTCTGTATGGCCCTTCCTAGTTGGGACCGAGCTTGACATCTGAACTCTTTTTTTTATTTCCCACGACCTTCCTTAGGACCAGGTCATCAGTCTTAAAGGCCCTTGGCCAGACCGTCCGTGCAAAATTCCTTACTACTCCTTGCTGGTAAGACGCTAGTCTGATCCTGGCTAAGTCTCATCTTTCTTCGGTCAGGTCTAGGTCTTTCTCGATTGCTACACTGTTGGTAGTTCTATCAAAAGTTTCGATTTAGATTGTTGGTAGGCCGGCTTCCAACAGAATGACTGCTTCTATGCCGAAGGCCAGTGAAAATGGGGTTTGCCTTGTAGAGCACCGAGGAGTTGTTCGGTAAGCCCATAGGACACTAGGAAGCTCTTCGGCCCATTTTCCTTTTGCTGCTTGAAGTCTTCTTTTGATGTCACTGCCGATTGTCTTGTTGGATACTTCGGCCTGTCCGTTGCTTTGTGGGTAGTGAGGGTGGAATTGTAGAACTTGATTATGTGCTTGGCACAGAAATTGGTGAAGAGGTCCCCCATGAATTGAGTATTGTTGTCGGAGATGAAGGCATAGGAGATGCCGAAGCGAGAAACAATATTCTTCCAGGCGAATCTCTTGACATTCTTGTTTTCTATGGTGACTAGAGGCTCGGCCTCCACCCAATTAGAGAAGTAGTTTGTTGCAGTGATTAAGAATTTGAATCCTCCTGGTGCCGTAGGGAGCTTGCCGACGATATCCAAGCCCCACTGAGCGAAGGGCCATGGACTGGTCAACGGCGTCAACTCTTCGGCTGTCTGTCTGATGATTGGGGAGAATCTTTGGCAGGCATCATACTTCTTCACTATCTTCTCCCTGTCTTCCAACATCTTCGGCCACCAATAACCCTGTGAGATGGCCCAGTGAGCAATGGATCTTCCCCCTGTGTGAGCTCCGCAGTTGCCAGCGTGGAGCTCTTGCAAAACTCTTTCCACTAGCGTTGGATATACACAAAGGAGGTATGGTCCTGAAAACAATCGTCTATAGAGTGTCTCCTGAGGGCATAACCAGAACCGAGCTGATTTGTTGATGATCCGGTGGGCTTCCCTCTTGTCTTCTAGTAGAGAGTCGTCTTTTAAGAATGAGATAATAGGGTCCATCCAACTGGGACCCTGGCTGATGAAATAGACTGAGGCTTGCTTCGGCTCTTCTATGCTCGGCTGATCCAAGCTCTGGATGCTGATTATCCTCTACTCTCTGGCTTCAGTTGCTGAGGATATTCTTGTTAGAGCGTCGGCATGAGCATTTTGCTCTATGCCAACCTATTGGATTTGGAAATGTTTGAATAGCCCCATCTATCCTTAGCTTTCTGTATATATCTTCTCATCCGCTCATCTCGGCACTCGTAGTCACCATTGATCTGGTTGACTATGAGTTGAGAGTCACTGTAGATCTTGAGGCTCTGAATTTCCAGCTCCTCGGCGGGGAGCTGTTGAAGAAGAAATAGAGAAACGTGATAAAGGAAAGGACAAAGATGCGCAAATTTCTCCAGACACTGAACATATTGTGACATATGCACCGGCCCCTTTTCCCCAAAGGTTAAGGGTTCCACCAAAGACTAATGATGTTTCCAAGATTTTAGATGTTTTCAGGCAGGTGCAAGTAAACATTCTGTTATTGGAGGCAATCAAACAATTCTCTAATATGCAAAATTTGTGAAGGATCTGTGTACCCAAAAGAGAAAGCACAATATTAAAAAGAATACCTTCTTGACAGAGCAAGTCAGTGCAATCATACAATCCAACATTGTACCAAAATACAAGGATCCGGGATGCCCTACGATCACCGTCAACATTGGGGACAACCGAATCGACAAGGCATTATTGGATTTGGGAGCAAGCATCAATTTGCTCCCATATTCAATATATGAGCATCTTGGGTTGGGAGACCTCAAAGAAACAAGGATCACATTGCAGCTAGCCGATCGAAGCATCCGGATGCCCCGTAGAATCATTGAAGATGTATTGATGTGGATTGAAAATTTTGTCTATCCAGTTGATTTTGTAGCGTTGGACACGTGCTCGGTGGCATCAAGTCAGTCTCACATTCCAGTCATCCTAGGAATACCATTTTTGGCCACAGCCCACGCTATTATTGATTACCAAAATGGTTTGTTGGAGATGTCATTTGGCAACATGAAGATAAAGGTAAATATGTTCAATATTGACATCCAGATGGGGGATGATAAAGATGTCTTTAAAATCAATTTCATTGATGATCTGGTTGAAGAGCATTTGGATGCTATTTTGGAGTACGATCATAGGCCATTATAGAATCAGAGGATATGGAGCAATTATGTTCTGTGCTGGAGGGAGAGGAAGAAGTGTGTGGGGCTGAATCTTGGCCTTCATGCTTTGAAGAATTGCCACAAGAGGAGAAGAACATCTTGCCATCCAGTGAAGCTCCACTAAAGCCTGAATTAAAGTCGTTGCCCGAGTCACTCAAATATGCCTTCCTTGGAAGAGATGAAAGTTACCCAGTGGTGATCTCCTCATCTCTTGAGGATCACCAAGAGTCCCAACTACTATCTCTCCTTGGAAAGCATACTAGAGCGATCATGTGGACTATCGCCAATTTGAAAGGGATCAGCCCTTTGGTGTGCACGCATTATATATAATTAGAAGACGATGTCAATCCATCCTGCCAATCACAGCGATGACTGAATCCAATGATGAAGGAAGTCGTGAAGAAAGAGGTACTTAAGCTTTTGGATGCTAAAATTATCTACCTGATTGCTGTTAGCAAGTGGGTTAACCCCATACATGTTGTACCAAAGAAATTGGGCATCACATTTGTACGGAATGAAGAATGAGAGTTGATTCCCAAAAGAGAAGTCACGGGATGGAGAGTTTGTATCGACTACAGGAAGATCAATGCTAGTACGAAGAAGGATCACTTCCCATTGCCTTTCATTGATTAGATTCTAGAAAGAGTTATCGGTCATGCCTATTCTTGTTTTCTAGATGGATATTCGGGCTACAACCAGATTGAGGTGGCAATTGAAGACCAAGAGAAGACTACATTCACTTGTCCCTATGGTACTTTCGACTATCGATGTATGCCGTTCGGACCATGCAATGCCCCGGTACTTTATCTCGATGCATGATGGAGATTTTCAGTGATATAGTTGAGCACATCCTGGAGGTATTTATGGATGATTTCTCTGTTTACTATAATTGTTTTGATGATTGCTTGAAGAATTTAGAAAAGGTGTTGGAGTGCTATGAAGAGAAGAATTTAGCTCTGAATTGGGAAAAGTGTCACTTTGTGGTGACACAAGGCATTGTTTTGGGTCATATGGTTTTAGCAGAGGGTATTCAGGTGGACAAGGCAAAAGTGGAGATCATCAAAAATCTGCCAATGCCCACATGTGTCAAAGATATGCGCTCATTCTTGGGTCACGCCGAGTTCTACCGCGGTTCATTTGTGACTTTAGTGCTATCTCCAGACCCTTGTGCAATATTCTTGCCAAGGATGCATCTTTTGATTGGACCCAAGATTGTGAGGAGGCATTCAATATTCTAAAAAGGAATCTGGTGTTGCCACCAATTGTTTAGCCACCAGATTGGAATCTCTCCTTCGATTTGATGTGCGATGCAATCGATTATAATGTGGGAGCAGTTCTGGGACAATGAAGAGGAAAGGAGCTGTGTGTCATTTATTATGCGAGCAAGACATTGAATGATGCGCAGATAAACTACTCTATAATAGAAAAAGAATTGCTCGCAGTTGTCTTTGCAGTAGACAAAATCTGATCTTTTCTGATGGGATCCCCAATTACAATTTTCACAGACCATGTAGCTCTAAAGTACCTTCTAACGAAATAGGATGCCAATGCCAGACTCATACGGTGGATCTTGTTGCTGCAAGAGTTCAATATCACCATCAAAGACAAGAAGGGGTTGAAAATATGGTGGCAGACCACTTATCACGCTTGCACAGGGAGGACAAGAGCACGGACATGCCAATTGCTGACACTTCCTGGTCCGGACGAAAGTCACTATGGTCCGGACGAAACCTCCTGCTTCGAACCACCATCCTCTCTGCTACCCTCGTCCGGATGACCAAGAAGCTTGGTCCGGACAAACCCATGGTCCGGACGAAGATGGACCATGGTCTAGACGAAACATGCCTGAACCAAAAATTCCTTTCTGCCAAGCTCGTCCAGACGATCTGAAGGCATGGTCCGGACGACCATCCCAGCAAGCGTCCGAAAAGAGCCCGAAAGGGCCCTAACTCGTCCCGATGCAACCTCCAATGCTTCTCGAACATCTCACACGATAAATTATCCTCCTAAGGCTCTCCCACGACCTTCCAAGATGCCACCAACGGAACGATAGATCATTTAATTGATTTAGAAAAACGAGGAATTGAATTTAAAATGGATTTTAAAATCTGGGTCGCTAGATAACGGATATACAATATTGAGAAAACTCTTGCTCAATTTTCTCAATAGATAAGAGATATACAATGTAAGTGTCAAATTTGACAAATGCATTGGCAATTCAAGAGAAGGGGAAGCTTCCTTCGCAACCCCAACTCCACCACCAAGGCCAAAAATTCGTTGGAAACTGATCCAACCCAAATTCGAATGTAGAGCATGTCAAATCAATTACGACCTTGAGAAGTGGGAAAGAGGTTGATAAAACCATCCATTCCAAAGTTGTGAATTCCCCTTCTCAAGAGAATATGCAAGCTCTTAATTCGAATTTGGGAGCTGTTGAAGAAGAAATAGAGAAACATGATAAAGGAAAGGACAAAGATGCATAAATTTTTCCAGACACTGAACATATTGTGACACATGCACCGTCCCATTTTCCCCAAAGGTTAAGGGTGCCAGCAAAGACTAGTGATGTTTCCAAGATTTTAGATGTTTTCAGGCAGGTGCAAGTGAACATTCTGTTATTAGAGGCAATCAAAACAATTCTCTCATATTCAAAGTTTCTGAAGGATCTGTGTACCCAAAAGAGGAAGAACAACATTAAAAAGAATGCCTTCTTGATAGAGCAAGTCAGTGCAATCATACAATCCAACACTACACCAAAATACAAGGATCCGAGATGCCCTATGATCGCCATCAACATTGGGGATAACCGAATCGATAAGGCATTATTGGATTTGGCAGCAAGCATCAATTTGCTCCCATATTCAGTATATGAGCAGCTTGGGTTAGGAGACCTCAAAGAAATAAGGATTATATTACAGCTAGCCAATCGAAGCACCTGGATGCCCCGTGGAATCATTGAAGATGTATTGGTGCGGATTGAAAATTTTGTCTATCCAGTTGATTTTGTGGTGTTGGACACATGCTCGGTGGCATCAAGTCAGTCTCACATTCCAGTCATCCTCGAAAGACCATTTTTGGCCACAGCCCACGCTATTATTGATTTCCAAAGTGGTTTATTGGAGATGTCATTTGGAAACATAAAGATGGAGGTAAATGTGTTCAATATTGGCAGCCAAATGGGGGATGATGAAGATATCTTCGAAATCAATTTCACTGATGATCTAGTTGAAGAGCATTTGGATACAATTTTGGAGTACGACACCTTGGAGGCACAATTGAATTTTTATTCAGAAGCTATTCTAGAATTAGAAGATATGGAATAGTTATGTTCTGTGCTGGAGGGAGAGGAAGAAGTGTGTGGGGCCGAATCTTGGCCTTCATGCTTTGAAGAATTGCCACAAGAGGAGAAGCACATCATTCCATCCAGTGAAGCTCCACCAAAGCCTGAATTAAAGTCGTGGCCCGAGTCACTCAAATATGCCTTCCTTGGAAGAGATAAAACCTACCCAATGGTGATCTCCTCATCTCTTGAGGATCACAAAGAGTCCCGACTACTATCTCTCCTTGGGAAGCATACTAGAGCGATCAGGTGGACTATTGCCGATTTGAAAGAGATCAGCCCTTTGGTGTGCACGCATCATATATTCTTAGAAGATGATGTCAATCTCTCCTGCCAACCACAGCAATGAATAAATCTAGTAATGAAGGAAGTCGTGAAGAAAGAGGTACTTAAGCTTTTGGATGCCGGAATTATCTACCTGATTGCTGATAGCAAGTGGGTTAGCCCCACACAAGTTGTACCAAACAAATCAGGCATCACAGTTGTGTGTAATGAAGAAGGAGAGTTGATTCCCAAAATAGAAGTCACGGGATGGAGAGTTTGTATCGACTACAGGAAGCTCAATGCCAGTACGAAGAAGGATCACTTCCCATTGCCTTTCATTTATCAGATTATAGAAATAGTTGTCGGTCATGCCTATTATTTTTTTCTGTGGGATTCGATGTATGTTCAGTGGCAATCTACGACGTGCCGGAGTATCCATGTTTATATCTTAAATCGAGAATCAACAGTATTATGGATAACGGCGTGGTTAATTCCCCCAACTGCACTCTTCGTTAAATCAAAGGGTATATTATTCATCTTTGATTTGTAGTTTAATTTAAAGTTAGTAGTTAACTTAGGTTTAATCCCATATCACAACCACAATCAACCAGATAACCTATAAAGGCTAGCATCCAACTGCCCATTTCCATCAAATTATGTCTCATCTTGCTATTGTATAAGCCTTCCTGTAGATTCGATACTGGACTTACCGGATTATTATGCTTAAGCGACTATAATTCCCTATACTTGGGGATCATCATTTTATTACAAAGTAAACACGCAGGCAAAGATCGTTGGCAGAATTTCCAAAGAATTATCCATTACTTGCTAGATAATCAGGAGTCTGTGCAAAAGTTCGTTCCATGTTTCAAGCCAGGTTGATTTTTAGGGAAGAAAGGTGCGTGAATTATTATCCCAATCCGCTTGAGTAAATTAAAGACTCTCAATTTATGGATGATAGACTTATTTCTAATTACCATTTTGAATTTTGATGGCCATTCGGTGTGCTAGTCTATCTGTACAAATTGGGGGAGACATCTGGATTGAGCCATATCATCCAAATCGATTTGCTCGCCAATTTAGTTTTGATTAAGGCATCCCAGCCACTGAACTCATTCTTGGTTTTAGCCAAAGGAGTCTTTTCGGCATTGAGAAAATGGCTATAGCATGGGCTTCACTTGTCCACCGAGAAAGTTATGCCATTTTCTATATTCCTCGTATGTAATGTAGGGGAACCTGTTCATGGTAGTATTGCTCATATTGGGTGAGAAGCTCAACTCTTTATCTAGGGCCTTCACTTAAAAAAATTCATGAGATTATGACGAAGACACTACTGAAAGTTCCACCTATCTATGTTATTGATAATATCAAGGATGTTTTTACTCATATAAGAGGAGCTATACACATTTCTGAACTCAATGACAATACTAAAAGGGGTGCAAAATCTGGCAAAGATCATTGCAAAAGGAATAAAAGTAAAAAGCGAGGTGAAAAAATAAAATCTTCTGGGAACATGAAAGACGTGTCCAAAGATAGAGATTACAAGAGGGCTCGCTACAACAAGTCAGATAATTTTGACAAATCTGACAATATTGGCACCAAGGTTCCATTTATTGATATTGATATGGAGGTCTCTTCGAAAGCTGAAATGGAAAAAGATGTTGAAGTCTCTTCCAAGAATATTGAAGTAGACACCAATGGAAATGAGTCTGCAATGGAACTAGATCGGGTAGACTATAATAGCTCTACAAATGGTGCTAATTCATTTGTTTAAGAGGAGTTAGAAGCATCGATAGATTCCTTTTCTAGGAGACCTTACGAGATTGGATTTTCCCTTCGAGCCTTTGAAAATAAAATCAAAACTAATGTTGGAGAAATAATAAATCAATTGGCCCAAAATTTTATTATTCGTCTCATTAAGAGTATTGCCCAAATGTTGGTCACCTCATCATTTAAGGAGTTGCTAGAGTTGCGTCCAAATATTATGAAGATGTTAGATATGATTTATGGATTTGTTATAGAATCTGATCTTGGCAGGGAAGACGTTGAACTATTCCACAATAAGGTGTCGCAACTATTTTCTTTATCTTAGAAGACTGAACAGAGTAGGGCTCTTTTAGAGGCAATTGATCAAGACTCTCTCGAAGCTATCTCTATATCTCATAAAGAATGCTTAGGGATCCAAATCTCCTTGCAGTCTCAATTTGACAATGCCTTGACCAAGTCAAAAGAACTTGAATCGAGAGAAGCAAAAATTTTAGAGGAAGAGGCTACAATCCAAGCTATGAAGATTTAGTTGGAAGTTGATAAGATTCAAATCAGGGAAGAAATCATTCAATTGGAATCATCGCTTGGAGAGAACAAGAAATATGCAGAAATCTTTCAAAGATCTCTTGCAAAAGCTAGTTATGACAAACTTCAAACATTTGAAAAATTAGAAGTAGAGGTGCAATGTGTGCAAGTTTTTAACTTGTTTTTGTCAAATGAATGAAGTGTCTTTTTTCAGAAGAGTAGTTTGGTTTTGATAGATAGAGTAGCATATTTCTTACTTTCTTCCTCTCTTTTTTATGATCTAAATAAATTTTATCTTTCTTTTTTTCTTGAAAGATAGTTAATTCCAACACTTGCAATATTGTGATGGAATAAACATATCACTTTTTATGCTATTGGATGCATCTAGTTTAACTTCTAGATTGCCTACATACCCTCAATGGGATCAAGCCTTTCGTAGTTATTTAGGTAATAAAATTGTTTGGTGTTTTAGGGATTGCGTCTTATCTTATTGTACCAAGACTTCCTATGTACCCTTAGCGGGATCAAGCCTTTCGTAGTTCATTAAAGTGCACACACATATAGATTGCAACATAATGGCATCACTACTAAAAAGAAAGCATCCTAACTAGGTTGGCACCCTGCTCTTTAGCTAATCATATGCCCCTACATTCAAATATAGTGTGCACTTTTGTAGTGGCATCATACAATTTATCCTCTTATGATAAGGAGCAGTACTGTTATGCAGTTTATCCTCTTACGATAAGGAGTCATAGATTTATTCACATGTCATGTAGTTTAGACTCTTGCGATGAGGAGGATTACTATTTTATCCTCTTGCGATAAGGAGAATCGATTTCTTGTCTTAGCGTAGAATGTTTTGATGAATTTTCCGTTAATGCATGGATAAATGCATTTTCCCTCGGAATCTGAGAGTTCTTATGTTCCTTCAAAAAAAACCTTAGTAATGACATACGGTCCTTCCCATTTTGCTTCAAATTTTCCTTTCATTCTTCTTGTGAGGATAATATGTCTTTTACAGTAAACACTAGGTCACCCACTGAGAAAATTCTATATTTGACTCTCTTGTTAAAAGAGCCCACAACTTGTGCTTGGTAAATTTCACGTCATTGTTGGGCATCAAGCCTTTTCTCATCAAGCCCCTCCAGTTCAGCTAATCTGATTTTAGCATTATTGTCTCGATTTGTCAATTGAGTAGCAACTCTCAGAGATGGTAATTGAATTTCAAGTGGGAGTACTGCTTTAGATCCATAAACAAGGTTATATGGTGTGAAACCAGTGGATGTGCAGACCATTGTTCTGTAAGCCCATAATGCTTCAGGCAATCGTTCATACCAATCCCTCTTATATTTGAAAACCATTTTTGTAAGAATCTTGTCAAGCACTTTGTTGAAGGCTTCTGTGTGACCATTAGAAGATGGATTATAGCTTGCTGAGCGTCCATGTTGAAATTTATATTTTCCACACAATTTTGCAACCGGTGAACTTTTGAAATATTGAGCATTGTCAGAAATAATCTTTAATGGAACCTCATAACGATAGATTATATGATGCTTTATAAAATTTGCAACATCAATTGACTTGACTTCTTTCAATGCTACTGCTTTAGCCCGTTTAGAAAATAATCTATTTCAGCCAAAATGTATTGATGGAAATGTGATGATGGAGGTTTAATAGGACCCATGACATCCAGACCCCATGTTTTAAAAGGTTAGGATAATATACTTGGATGAAGCGATTGTGGGGGTTGGTGTATGAAATCTCTATGAAGTTGACACACTTTGCATGTTTTATAGAACTTCATTGCATCCTGAACCATGGTTGGCCATTAATACACAATTCTTTTTAATTGGACAGCGAGTTTAGAACCAGCTTGGTGTGCACCACAAGTTCCACTATGGGTTTCGTAAAGAGCCTGAGCAGTTTTTCCTTCTGACAAATACTATAAAAGGACCCCATTAAGGGATCTTCTGTACAAGGTGTCATGCAAATAGGCAAAACGGAGAGCTCGACGCTTAAGATTGACTTTTTCTTTGGATCAGTTGGTAATCTTCCATATACCAAGTAATCAATGAATGGTTGATGTCAATGTGACTCTTTCTCAATTTCAAAAACTATAACTACATTTACAACTTCAATTTCTTCAATGCGGTCAACTGCTAAAGGTAGAAAATGGCATTCTCCGACTGTAACTTGAATATTTCTTTGCTCTGGCAAAGTTAGGGATGCAACCAGGTTTGATAAAGTATCTGCTTTATCATTCTCATATCTAGGCACATGAGTAACATGAATCTCTTTGAATTGAGAAATCAAGTATTTGGCCCTTTTATGATAAAATATTAGATTCTCATTTCTTACTTCATATTGACTGTTTAGTTGCTTGATGACCAATTGAGAGTCACCAAAGACTTGTAGAGAGTCGATGTGCATTTCGAGTGCTTTTTCTAAGTCAATCATTAGTGACTCATATTCTGTCACATTATTGGAGCACAATGCCAAAAGTAAAAATGAATAAGGTATTAGACCTCCAGAGGGTGTTATTATAATAATACTTGCCCCTGTCCTATTTCTTCTTGATGCTCCATCAAAATAGAGATGCCATGATGAAGTTTCCACCGTCAAAACCTCTTCATTAGGGAAATCATTTGGAACTTGCATATGGTCAGGCAGTGGATGTGCTGCTAAGAAGTCAGCCAGTGCTTGTCCCTTTGTTGCTTTCTGAGGCACAAATGTGATATCAAATTCTATTAACAAAAATGACCATCTAGCCAAGCGGCCCGAGAGGAATGGTTTTGACATCAAGTATCTCGGGAGATCAGCTTTTGAGATTAAGGTGACGGAATGAGCAAGTAGATAATGCCTCAGTTTTTGAACGGCAAAGACTAAATCCAAACAGATTCTTTCAATAGGAGAATAGTTATGTTCAGCAGCAACTAGCATTCGGCTAATATAATATAAGACATTTCTTTTCCTTCATCATTATTTTGGTAAGTAATGCCCCCAAAGATCGTTCAAGAGCTGCAATATAGAGAATCGATGGTCGTCTTTTCATAGGAGCCATTAAGACTGGAGGTTTGGTTAAATACTCTTTGATGCTATCAAGAGCATTTTGACATGCTTGATCCCAAACAAAAGGAATATCTTTTCTCATGACTCTTGTTAGGGGTTGTCACTTTCCTAACAAGTTTGAAATGAACCTTCTTATATAGGCTAACCTTCCTTGTAACCTGCGCAGTTCTCGTAGGTTATGAGGAGGAGGCATTTCCAATATTGCTTTAATTTTTGCGGAATCGATTTCAATTCCCCGATGTATGACAACAAACCCGAGAAAATTTCCTGATGTTACCCCAAATACACACTTCAAGGGGTTCATTTTGAGTTGATGTTTTCGAAGTCTGTCAAAGACTTTTTGCAAGTCATTTAGATGATGCTCTATTTTCCTGGTTTTAACAACCAAGTCATCTATATAACATTTGAGAGTGTTGTGAAGCATATTGTCGCACCTCGAAAATTTATCGATATTCACCCACCCACCCCCCGAAGGGGAAAATCCGTACTCTATTTCTTTTTTTGGCTTTAGTGCGACGAGTTTTTGAAATAAAAAGGACAACTGGATTTTAACTTTAAAATGTTAGATTAACAACAAATTACATTTGTCGAAACAATGTACATTTCATTATTAACCTGTTTTTCGTAGTCGTCACCTGACATAGAGTTATGGTGTGTCAAGTCACCGATTTTTGAAAAAGGTTTAGTATGCGAATACCAGAGTTTTGGGTTCGGAGATTTACTATTACGAGTAGGGAAGGTGTTAGGCACCCTATATCGCTGTTTCGGTACTTTATTTTTTAAATCAACCTTTATTAACCAAATTCAAAATTTTCTCGACCAAGAGAATAAAATGGAAATATTTATGAGAACTAAAATGAATTTAAAACTTTGTTTTATTTATGTGATTTTCTTTTATTAAATGGATAGAGCTTCGACTTAATATAATGGTTTATTTTGTTTTTGTTTTAAATCTCAAGGGAATATTAAATGATCCGGCTAAAGTCGATTCATAAACTATTTCCCAATTTAAATCACAAAGGTTACTTAATTCGTCGGTGATCTAAATCAAGAGATTTAATTATTTTGTTTATTTTCATTTTGGTTTTGAAATCTCGAAGGAATAATAAATAATCCGGTCGGGGTCGATTCATAAACTATTTCCCGATTCGAATCACAAAGGTTACTTAATTCGTCGGTGATCCAAATCAAGAGATTTAATTATTTGTTTATTTTTATTTTGGGTTTGAAATCTCGAAGGAATAATAAATGATCCGGCAAGAGCCGATTCATAAACTATTTCCCGATTCAAATCACAAAGGTTACATGTTTTGCCGGTGATCTAAATCAAGAGATTTAATTATTTATTTATTTTGCTTTTTGTTTGAAATCTCAAAGGAATAATAAATAATCCGGTAAGAGCCGACTCATAAACTATTTCCCGATTCGGATCACAAAGGTTACTTGTTTCGCCGGTGATCTAAATCAAGAGATTTAATTAACTGTTTATTTTGATTTTTGTTTGAAATCTGAAAGGAATAATAAATGATCCGGCAAGAGCCGACTCATAAACTATTTCCCGATTCGGATCACAAAGGTTACTTGTTTTGCCGGTGATCGAAATCAAGAGATTTATTTATTTGTTTATTTTGATTTTTGTTTGAAATCTCAAAGGAATAATAAATGATCTGGCAAGAGCCGACTCATAAACTATTTCCCGATTCGGATCATAAATGTTACTTATTTTGTCGGTGATCTAAATCATGAGATTTAATTATTTGTTCATTTTGATTTTTGTTCGAAAAGGAAAAGGGAATGCGGGGATGGTAGCATGAATATGAATACGGGATATATATATATATATATATATATGGATACATATTGTAAATTTTATATTTGGTTATTGCAATAATATAGTAGACTAGGGCCCGTGGTTTTTTGGTTTAGGGTTATTTCGACCCTAAATCTTTTCCACGTAAATCTGTGTCTCTCTCCATATCTTCTCTTTACCTCCTTCTGTGTGTTTGGATAATGCAATCAACTTAAACAATATTTTCATTTAAAAAGAGACTTAAATTTTTTATAACTTACCTATTCACCCCCCCCTCTAGGTTAGTTTAGACTTCCGCTGCAATTTCAATTGGTATCAGAGCCAAGTTGCTCACTTTCTAGGGACTTCACCGTCCGAGTCTGATCATTAACCATGAGTTCAAACGCACCTAGAGAGGGAGCCTCGAATTCGAGGCCCCTATATTTTGATCGGAATGACTACGCTTATTGGAAAGCTCGTATGAGCACACATCTTAGTTCCTTAGGCGTCAGAGTTTGGAGGTCGGTTCAGTATGGCTATGAACCACCTTGTGTTGAGGATACTGTCACAAAACTACCCCGGGCTAAACTTGATTCCGAGTGGAATAGCGGGGATAATGAAAGTTTTGAAGCCAACTCTAAAGCCTTAGGAGCCATTTATGGTGCCCTGAGCAAAATAAAGTTTAGTCGTATTTCCTCTTGCGCTACTGCAAAAGAAGCTTGGGAAGTACTACGTGTCACTCATGAGGGGACTAAAACCGTTAAAACCTCTAAGATTCAAATGCTCACGACACGATTTGAAGAACTCCGAATGAATGAGGATGAGTCGTTTGATTCTTTTATTACCAAACTGAGTGACATTGTTAACTCTTTCCATGCTCTCGGTGAACCAGTTCCTAATCTTAAAATTTGTAGAAAAGTCTTGAGATCACTTCCTGAGAGATTTAGATCTAAGGTGGTCGCTATTGAAGAATGACCAGAAGTGGATGAAATGTTATTTGAAGAACTGGTAGAAAAACTGTAAACCTTTGAATTAAATCATTTGACCAAAAAATCCTCTTCCAAATCAAACAAAGGCATTGCCTTTAAATCTTCACGAGTGGAGGAGCCCGAGACCAGTGACACTGACGAGGAAATGAGCGAGGAAAAGATGGCCTTCTTTTCTAAAAAATTCAAAAAAATTGTCAAATCTCAAAAGTTCAAGTCATTTAGTAAGACCTTTACACCGAAAAATGTTAACAATAAAAACTTAAGTGACTCAAATGACAACAAAATCAAATTTGACAAAGGAAAAAAACCTCAGGGTATTCAATGTCATGAGTGTCATGGTTTCGGACATTATCATAATGAATGCGCAAACTTAAAACGTAAGAACAAAAAGGTATTCAAGGTCACTTGGGATGATTCGAGTGATGATGAAAAGGATGACTCCAGTTCTAAAACTGAATCCCAAAATTTCACTGCCTTAGCTGCTCGTACTGAAACCCCCGTCAAATCATCTTCTCTTACGTCTGTGGACTCTTCGAGCGATAATGACAAAAATGAAGAAGAGGATGATCTTGAGTCAATTCATGAGGCTTATGATCTTCTGTACAAAGAATGTTATAAAATGAAGAAAAAGAAGATCGAGCTCGTGGCTCAAATTATAAAGAAAGATGAGGATTTGACATCTCTCAGGGTGGACTTAGAGTCGAAAAATGTAGAATTCGATGATGCCAAGAGAAAGTATGAGCTGTTAAATGACAAATTTATAGTGTGTGATGCTGAACGAAAAGAGGTCTTAGATAAACTTAGTGCGTCCTTATCAAAGATAGAAGACCTAGAAAAACATCTGATCGAGTCAAATGAGATGATTAAAAGAAGTAAGTGTACTGAACATATATCTCAGTTGACTCCAATTTTCAGGAAAAGAAGTGGCCTGGGCTTTCTTGACAACTTACCAAGTGAGTTTCACTCGAACAAAAATAAGTCAAGTGAAATTGTATTGCTTAAAGGAGAGTCGAGTATATCTGTTCGACCCATTCTGAAAGAAAATAATCTCAAAAACAAAACAATTTCTAAGAGAGTGTTTGTATGTCACCACTGCGGTGGACGTGGTCACATTCGACCATTTTGCTACAAACTGCAAAATGATATGCTAATAAAGAAAGGTCGACCCACTGTGGGAAGACCCGTTAAAGGTCGATATGTGCCACCTCTCAATAAGGTGATGATTTCTAAAAACACAAATGACTTTGAAAAACAGGCTACTTATCTTTTTGATGAAGTAGAAATTATCGGTATTTGCCCAGGAAATGCAAAAAATGATTAAGGATCAAAACATCTGGAAACCTAGGGCCTCACAGTGCCTTGTAGCACACACAGCATATAACGCTCATCATTCGTTATCATGGTATCTAGAGAGTGGCTACTCTAGGCATATGAGTGGTGATAAAACTCTGTTTGTATCCTTGGAAGACTGTGCCCCTGGCCTTGTCACATTTGGTGATGGTAATAAAGGCAAAATTGTGGGCAAAGGTACAGTTTCTATTCCCGGATTTTCAGCTCTAGCTGATGTTTTGTATGTAGATGGACTCAAAGCCAATCTTCTGAGCATTGGACAATTCTGTGATGATCAATTCGAAGTGAAATTCTCAAAATAGCATTGCTCTATCTATGATTCTACCGGTGAGTGCATAGTAAAGGGATCGAGATCGGTTGATAACTGCTATTGTGTTGAAACGATCCCATTTATTGTATGTCATCGTGTACTTTTAGATGATGTTGAACTGTGGCATCAACGACTGGGCCACGTGAATTTCACAGAGCTTCATAGAATCACAAAAAATGAAGTTGTTAGGGGCATTCCTAAGTTGGCTAATGGCCAAGGTCTTATTTGTGGCGGATGCATGAAAGAAAAACAAATAAAAAGTCTACATAAAAAGACCAACATTGTCGCTACAATGAAATGCTTAGAATTTCTACATATAGATTTAATGGGTCCCTCTCGTACAGAGAGTTTAGGAGGAAAACGTTACATTTTGGTCATAGTAGATGACTTTTCAAGATTCTCTTGAGTTGGATATTTAAGAGAAAAGTCAGATGCTTATGACTGTTTTAAGTCTATCTGCCTTCGGTTACAAAAAGAGAAAGGTTTAAATATTACTCGAGTCCGAAGTGATATAGGAAGAGAATTCAAAAATTCTGACATAGAACGCTTCTGTGATAAACGAGGCATCAAACATGAATTCTCTTCTCCTCGCACTCCCCAGCAAAATGGGGTTGTGGAACGGAAAAACAGAACCCTTCAGGAGATGGCTAGGGTTTTACTTCACTCAAAAAATATTCCCAGAAATTTATGGGCAGAGGCCATAAACACTGCTTGCTACACTAGCAATCGAGTGTATGTAAGGCATGGAACCTCAATGACTCCATATGAAATATGGAATGGAAAAAGGCCCTCAGTAAAATACTTCAAAATCTTTGGTTGCAAATGTTATATCCTTAGAGATGGCGAATCTCTGAGAAAATTCGATAGTAAGAGTGATGAAGGTATTTTTCTGGGATATTCCTCCACCAGTCGTGCTCTTAGAGTTTACAATCTTAGGACTTCTACCTTGGTGGAGTCTGCTAATGTGGTGGTGGATGACTCTACACTTGATGAGTCAATTTCTGAAAATTTTGAACACAATGAAAATTGGGACATTTTTGAAGATAGTTCTTCTAGAGATGATCAAATTGAGGGAGAGTTTACAGCATCTCCAGAAAATGAAGACCCCGTCACTGTTACAGGGGGAGAATTTATTGATGATGAGGAGACTGTAGAAGTCGAATCACCAATTAATGAGTCTGCTGTAGACCCCGAATTGGGCGAGCATGAATTATCTAGAACTACTAGGGAACCATTTTCCAGAATAAAGAAGTATCACCCTTCAGAGCAAGTAATTGGTGAAATTACTGAAGGGGTTAGGACTCGGAGTAGACGAAACAATGAAATCAATTTTGTGTATTACACTTCCTCCTTTGAACCTAAAAAGGTGGAAGAAGCCCTCACTGACGAGCATTGGATTGTTGCGATGCAAGATGAATTGCAACAATTCACTAGAAATGACGTGTGGTATTTAGCTCCACGTCCGTCCCACGTTAATGTCATCGGCACGAAATGGATTTATAAAAATAAAAAGGATGCCGATGGTATCGTGGTTCGAAATAAAGCTCGTCTTGTGGCTCAGGGCTACTCACAGATTGAAGGCTTAGACTATGACGAGACGTTTGCTCCTGTGGCTCGGCTTGAGTCAATTAGACTATTGTTCGGGATCGCCGCGCACTTCGAATTTAAATTATTTCAAATGGATGTGAAAAGTGCGTTCTTAAATGGCGATTTGCAAGAAGAGGTATATGTCGAACAACCAAAAGGCTTCATTGATCCACAATTTCCAAATCATGTATACTGTCTTCGAAAAGCCTTGTATGGGTTAAAACAAGCTTCCCGAGCCTGGTATGATCGCTTAAATGATCATTTGTTAAATACCGGCTTTGTTCGATGGGGAGTAGATCGGACACTATTTTTGAGAAAAACTGAAAAAGACATACTTATTGCTCAAATATATGTCGATGACATTGTGTTCGGATCTACATGTGAGTCATACTCTCGTCAATTTGGTGCACAAATGGCACATGAATTTCAAATGAGCTTAATGGGAGAGTTGACTTACTTCTTGGGCTTTCAAGTTAAACAAGAAGATGACGGTATATTTCTTTTTCAATCCACGTATGCACGTGAGTTGGATAAGAAATTTGGATTAAATGATGCTAAATCGGCTCGTACTCCGATGGAAACTACTCTAAAACTGTCTCGGGACTTGGAAGGAGTTAGCGTTGATCCTACCTATTATTATAGTATGATATGTAGTCTTCTCTATCTTACATCTAGTCGTCCTGATATTGCATATAGTGTTGGAGTATGCGCTAGATATCAATCTGACCCTAAAGAATCACATGTCTCCGCAGTCAAAAGAATCATATGATATGTTAAAGGGACTGTTTCTTTGGGTTTGTTCTATCCTCGAAAAACATTAGTTGACTTAGCTGCTTTTTCGGATGCCGATTGGGCTAGAAGCATAGATGATCGAAAGAGCACATCTGGGGGTTGCTTTTATTTAGGAAACTGTCTTGTGTCGTGGCATAGCAAAAAATAAAATTGCGTGTCATTATCAACTGCTGAGGCCGAATATATTGCTGCAGGTAGTTGTTGCACCCAGTTACTCTGGATGCGATAAATGCTTGCTGATTATGGCATAACGCAGAGTGTCATAACCGTATTTTGTGATAATACAAGTGCCATCAATATTTCCAAGAATCCGGTTCAACATTCTCGAACCAAGCATATCGATATTCGACACCATTTCATTTGTGATTTGGTGGAGGATGGCATTGTCGCTCTTGAATTCATCCCGACACAAGACCAAAAGGCTGATATTTTGACAAAACCCCTTGATGCACTTCGTTTCGAATTTTTAAGGAAGTCCATCGGCTTGATCTTCATCGAGCCAAAAGCCTGATTTTTATTGACAATCATTTTTTAATTTTATTTTTATTTTTGTTATTTTGTGTCTTAAAGTAGTGTAAAATATATATTTCTTCTGAATGTTCTGACGGGCGTAGTCACTGACACTTCGCTTACGCGATTTGCTCACACTGATCCCGACTGGGTCCTAAGTTGAAATATATATATTTTTTGTTTAGGATAGATTTTGATTGGCTAAAATAATTTTAATTGATAGTTTTTGTGATATTTTAAGAAATCCTGTCGCCTAAGTCATCTCGCGCGCCGATCAGTGCCATGGCACTACACAGCGCCACAGGCGTCGAAAGCGCCACAGCGCCGCACCGCGCTATAAGCGGGCGTCGCTAGCGCCACGGCGCCGCGACGCGCCGAGTCATATAAAAGCGAAAATCGCGAATTTTCTGTCATTCCCTGTGTTTTCACTCTCTCTCTAGGTCGAAATTCACAGAATCTCTCTCAAAGTTTACATCTTTTTTGGGGGTAAGTTGTTCTATCCTTCCTTTGTTCAATCTTTAATCCATTGTATCTATTACTATCATGTCAGGACCATCGTCTCATCCAAGGGGTTGGAAACGACCCTCTGATACACGCCTACGCTATCAATCTTTTTCGTCTTCACAGGCGAAAGAGATGTATGATTTATTCATGTAAAAAGGGTTAAAATTGGTAGAACACAATGTTGTGGTATCTGACTTTGCTTCAGTTGGTCTTACGGATCAGTTCGCTCTTAGGGGTTGGTTGGGAGTATGTTCTGGTCACGAGTACGGTTTACCCATTATGGTGGCTGAGTTTTTGGCCAATCGTGTT
>NMUG010000769.1:0-20310 GCA_002855965.1 Monotropa hypopitys | reverse complement strand
CGGTATCTTGGTCTGCCAAGATACCGGTATCTGGTCCCTTCTCTAGAAACCGCAGACAGATACTCCTCAGATACTTCTCAGATACCGCAGACCAAGATATCAGTATCTTGGCTAGCCCAAGATATCGGTATCTTGAATATACTAAGATACCGATTTCAGATATTAATTCTCATATATTTGATTCACTCACAAAATTGTTAACCCTTGAATTTTCAGAACATTGATACGGTTATAAATCTACATGTATATATCATGGCTGCCATTATTATGAACATAGCTCAACACTTGTTTCATAGTTACAAACTTCTTTGACACTTGTTCATCATGAAGCTAAGTTTTGGACAACACATTTCATGCAAACATAGATTATATCGATCCTATACGTGGCCTTCACAAAGACAGCCCTGCAACACCACTGCCACGACACATCACAACCTCAAGATATCGGTATCTTGGTTTTCCAAGATACCGGTATCTTGAACACAAAAAAATAATTTTCTAAAATTTTTCCACAAAATTCTAAATCATACTTTTAAGCCCAAATTATTCTTAAACCTCAATTATTTATTATTAATGACCTTAATTCTCAACACAGGTCTTACACTAGTAATATCTATTCCTATTTTTTGCAGCGAAACAACTTTCCAGCTGTCCGCCAATACCTGGAAACATTCGCAATCAACATATACATGAAATTTCCATCACTGGTGAGAAATTCTTGCGCAAATCCACTTCTCGTTATCTTGTTCCGTTTGAATTCCTTCTTGCCTTTCCCCTATTTGATTGAGAAGAAGACTATCCAGAGCCACCCTGATGAACAAGACTAGCCCTCCAATGTTTTGCTGTGGTTGTTGCACTGAATAAAATTTCACTTTTCTAATTTTAGATGTTGCTGCACAAGATTTGTTAATATTTTTCTCTCCTCCCTCCTTTAATGTTAGTTTAAGATTTGTCTATGTTGTCATGTTTCTGTTACAGGTTAGGGAGCAGTTAGTTCCCATCTTCCAAGATTACGATATGAGGCCACAGGCAAGCATTGCATTTAAGTGATTTGGCTGTTTTTTTACTGAATTTAGTTACTCTTCATTGGTACCATTTTTGGTTTTCTTGGAAATTGCCTCTGAATCTAAGAAGCACGGACACAAATACGGACAAGGACATATAAAACGGTAATTCTAAAATAATGAGGATGCGGACACAGTGGGGCACATTACAGAAATAGAAGAATACAATATTTTATATGTCTGTAATTGTGATTCATGCGAATATTGTATCTATAAACACCCTAATTATTGGAAACCAACACTAACTTGGCACAGAAGACAACGAGGCACAAGTGGCAATTTTGTTTTCTTCTTTTGCCGTTGAAATAAGTTTTCTACATTTTGAAGTGATGCATGCCATGTCCCCGTGTGTCTCACTTGAGATGTATTTCCCCAGCGTAACCCAGGCGTGTCTGTAAGAATATTGTAAATTTGGTGTATATTCGGTATATCACATATTTTAGGTAGTATCTTGTCTAGGATTTAATTAGCATAATTTAGGGATTTGATTAGCATACATTTAGAATATTTCTAATGGTATCAGAGCCTTAGGTTTAGGGTTAGTTTGCATCAGCTGCAGCTTCTTTTTTGCATTTGCATCTACAACTTTGCATATTCTATGATGTTTCTTCCCCAACACAACCACATCACTACTGTATTTGCAACTTTTGTATTTTTGTCGACCTTCGGTAACCTCTGTAGGAGCACGCCCAACTTCTGGTAGCCTCTGCCTTGCACCTCCGATCATTAATTTCTCATCTGCAACCTGCAGTTTCGCATACAGAACTGCAGCCTTCAACTCTGGAGCATCCTCAACCTCTGTCAACCTTTGTTTCAGCATCAAAACTGCAAATTATGCAATCTTACTACAGTTTCTGCAGCTCCAGACTTCAGTTTCAGCACCTTTGGGCTGCATTTTCCAGCATCCGTACTGCAGTTTTGGAACCTTCAGACTGCAGTTTTGGCCTTCGGACCTCACCTATCCTCCGGCAACCCTCGCCGGACTCTCGCCTGTCCTCCGCCGGACCACAGCCACATTTCGCCGACTCCCGTCCTGCACCATATGTACTCCGGACACCCAAAATCTGATCGGTTACGTGATTTCTGACCCTCAATCGGTGTGCTCCAACACTCAATAACTTCTGGCACCTGCTTCTCTATCTACGGCAACCTCAACGGACCACCATCAGACCCCCCTTCTGCACCGGAAACCACCAGCAATCCTCGTTGGAGCCCACAGAATCTCCAGTGATCTCACTTTCATCCTTCGGCGGCCTCCAATCTGTAACGTACAACTCCGGCTATCTCCAAGCTTCAACAGTGTTCCATTGTAACACTCCGAAAATTTTAAACCATTTTTTTGAAAGGGATCTATTGAGCATAATAAACAACTAATAATGATAATCTAATACCAACCCCAATACAGTCCATGTGATGCATAAATGGAAATCACAAGCACATACAAGAAAGTCCTCAAACTACATATTACAAACCGAGTGTTCTTCAAAATAGAAAATACAAGTGCGGAAAGAAATACTAAGATCTCATCCACGAGTCATGCCTCCAATGATCTTCAAAATATATCTTGGAATCTACTCCAAGCTATGCCATAGGCTCTTTACCTAAAAATAAAGGGTTATGCAAGGCCTAGTAGAGAAATCCAAACAAGAGATGCATATGATGGTCGTGAGTGCGTGCCGGTATATAGAAATAAATAAATGATGCATGCATGAGGACCCGAATAGTTTTAAATGAGATTATCAAGTTCAAGTTGTGTTGTTCCATTTCTTTCAATTCCAATATAACCAAGTATTTCCAAATTCTTTCCAATTCCTTATCAAAATAAGGATTTTTCCAATATTTAATTTATCATAGAGTTTCGGCTAATTCCGCGTTAGTAGCTTATCAGCTAAACTAACCGTATAATTCCTCGTATTACCCAACCTGTCGGGAAGGCCCAATCAAGTCCCCATTGTGCAATGTCATGGGTACAAATACCCATATATCAATAGATAGCCAACTCATGATCCAACCACAATAATTCTATTGATTGACCAATTTTCCAAAATTTCCATATTAAGCCCAACGGCCAAATTTCAAGTTTATAAGTGGGTTCCAATGCGGCAATTTACAATTCAAGGGGTTAATTAGAGAATACCAATCCCCAATTCCATTTTTCTCAAGTTTCCAAATGAAGTCAAAATTAGGGTTCTATGACAATTTGAGGGTTTTCGATTCAAATAAGGGGGATATTAAATTGACACCAAGGGAAGGCCATAAACATCACAATAGAGACCCTAGACTTGATACAAGACTCAAATCAAAGCCCTAGGGTTTTCCATACAAAGCATCAACGTCATTTTTGTGAAAATAAGGAGAGAAGCAAGACATCTACATATACATGGTAATGGTTGGAGAACTCTACCTTTGAAGATGACTTGCTCAAAATCCCTAGGTGAGGGGTCTTGACACCACTACGAACTGTGCACGTCAATGGAGAGAGCTCGGCCTCCTCTTCAACATTAATGAGGGCGAAATTCTTCAAAACTCAACCAATCTTCTAGGATCTTAGAGAGAAGGGAGAGAGATTTGTGAGAGGAGGAGTGAGAGACGGAAAAGAGAGAGTGAGGGATGATGTTCTTAACCAAAAATGAGAGTTTTCCTCATATTAGGGCGTGTATAATATCCCTAGAAATGACAAAAATACCCTTAATGAAGTCTGCCAGAATTTCACCACGACAAACCCGTAACCGGTTACGGGGATGGTGGAAACCGGTTACGGATGTCACTGACCCCTTTCCTTCCTTGCGGTTTCCCTTGCGGATACCGGTTCCGCATGCGAGGGAAACCGGTTACGCAACCACAGTGGAAACTGGTTGTGGGTTCCTGGGAAGCCGATTACGGTTACCAACAGGAAAGCCGGTTACAGGTTTCCGGGAACTGATTGTGATTGCCTCTGATGCCCTTCTTTCCTTAAATTCTAGGGTAGGAAAATTGGTTTCGGGCAATGGTGGAACCGGTTACGGGCACCTCTGCCTTAGGAACTGCTGGGAGTATTTTGGACAATTTCTTCGTCCGAAATCTGATTGATACGATTCTAATTGCGTTGGATTCAGAATTCAATACTCTACGACTTCCAAGGCTTCACCATTTCATCAACTAAATGGATTTCGAATTATTTAAAAAAAGCGAAATGCCTAAATTATATAAAAAATATAGGAAATCGTACGGAAATTCTTTAAATTTTCCGGAGTGTGACATCCATCCTCTCCCATGTTTGAGGAATATTAACAATATAAGGCATTTATGGCAGCCATCCATGGAAATTATTCCCAAGCTTTTGCCATGACCACCACTCACTCAGGATCAGGTGTCCAAGAAGCAGATTGGGACCGACCATAGAGTTGGTGATTTCTACATCTTGGAAAGCTTGCAGATTCTGACAGAATCATCTTCCATAGCAGCATCGTCTTTTTTTTAAGATCAGTATTCTACTCTCTTTTATCTCTGGCATTCTCGATTAGGGCATTTGTCCAATGAGCATCTTAAATTTTTAGCCAAGTCTAGTTTCTTGGGAAAATTTTCAGTAACTAACATTTCTGAATGCAGTGGTTGTAAGTTTGCAAGCTTTATCTTTTCATAAAAGTATGCATGTTTCCACGTCTCCCTTTCAACTTGTTCATATTGACTTGTGGGGACCATCTCTAGTTTCCATTAAAGGTAGTTTTGTTTACTATGTCTCATTTATTGATGACTATAGTCGGTATACTTGGATTTATTTGATGACACACAAATATGTCTTATACAAAATTTACCGTACATTTCATAATATGGTCCAAACCCAGTTTTCTGCATCAATCAAAGTTCTGTAAGGAATTATATGGCGATCTTCCAAAGAACAATTTCATTCATTGATAAAATATACAACAAAAATGAATTACAGAAACGAAATGAAATACAAAATGCAAACCGAATCGAGCTTGGCTCTGTCCTTAAAACAGATTCGCCGTCTCCGGTGGGTGTTGAGGTTCGTCGGCGTCTGTTTCCCAGGATAAGACGGTTCTCGGACCACTGCCTTTGGAACACCACAAAGACAGCCTTGGCGAACTGATGATGTGCTCGGCTCTCTCACTCTCAAGAACGAAATATATCGATGATATGCAAACTCAGATTTGTTGTACTTTAAACCTCTCAATAGGAGCCATATAAATACATGAGGGACATACAAGATTTGGTAGCAAGGCCCAATAGAATTCCAGTAGGGTTCCCAAGACAGGAAATGGGGGCAAAAGCTGCTTCCCTTGGAAGGATAAAAAGAATCGTTTGCACATGGGTTGGTTGCCCCTAGGGACCTTCCAACTGACATGGTTGCCTCTTGGGACCTTCCAAGAGCCAATGCATTCACAGTCACAATTTCCAACAAGTTCTTCAGTATGATTTGGGTAGGGATTACAACCTTTCTGATTTCATTGCATTCTTAGAAACATTTGGGATAGTTCATCAATCCTTTTGTTCTGACACTCCTACCAAAAATGGTAGAGCTGAGCGCAAACACTGTCACCTTCTTGAAACTGCTAGGTCTCTCCTACTGTCATCTTCTGTCCCTTCTATATTCTGAGGAGAAGCTGTTCTCACTGCAACCTATTTTTTGAATCGGTTGCCTACTCCCCTTCTCTCTGGTAGCTCTCTATATGAGCGTCTGCATGGTGAGGTCCATAACTACTCTCTCCTCCGAGTATTTAGTTCTAGCTGTTTTGTCCTTCTTCCCAAGAAAGATCGTAACAAGCTCAGTGTCCGTTCTGTCTTGTGTGTGTGTTTTGGGATATATTATAAATAAAAGGCTATTAGTGCTATGATCCTGTCATCAAAACACTATACGCCTCTAGATGTGTTACATTGCTTGAGCGTCTACCCTACTTCACCCTTCCATCCTAAGAAGCCTCGGTAGCCAAGGAGGATCTGATTCACACTGATCCATTCCCCATAGATATTCCTGTCGAAGAATATACATCCACTCTCGATATGTCTGATATTTCTTTTGCTCCTCACATCTCAGCTACACCTACTCCTCCTCCTCCCTCTTCCTGGAAACATGTGTCTCCATTTCCTATGACCTACTCTCATTGCTCTGCTGCTCCTCCCCCACCGGATTTCAACTCTCTGGCTTCCCAGACTGACTTTATGGCCCCCAATCTGCCTACACACCAGTATAATCTTTATGAAAACCGCAAACCACCGGTAATATTTAGTTTCTCTAACACCTGTTTTTTGTTATCTTATTAGTCTTTTCTGTCCCGTATACACTCCTTCCTTGAGCCTAGGTCCTACAAAGAGGCTTGTAATGATCCCAATTGGATGGACATCATAAATGCCGAACTTACTTGTAAAACCCATCCCGGAAAATGATATTTTAATGCAATTCTAAGAACAAATAAATGTTGTGGATGAAAATTAGGTTGATTAATTGCATAGGGAGTAGTGATGATGTTAAAATAATCTAAGAAGGCTTATAATGAAAGTTAGGGTGGAAAAAGAGTTAGAAAAAAATTCAAAACCAAGTTGAATCAAGAGGTTGAAGGTCTCTGGAAAATGGGTGGAGCAGCCATTCCTTTACTTGGTATGGATTGGAGGAAATATAGTATAGGAATTAAAGTTAGAATTATACTTCAATTTTTAGAAAAGGAGGTGGATACTAAGGCTGCTTTTCCAAAAAAATAGAGGAAATGGGTAGGCTAGATTTCCAGGAATAGACAGTGGGAATAGAAGCCAAGCCTTGGATTGAACTCCTGGAAATGGAGAAGTAAGCCAATGAGTGGTTTACCGAAAAAGCGGAAGGAGGGGATAATCCTTAAGACTGGCTTTCTGGAAATACAGAAAAGGGAAGTGAGGGTGGTCTACCGGGAAAACAAGAAGGAATTAGACAGCCTTGTCCAATTTCCGAAAAATGGGGGAGGCCATTTCCGAAAATGTAGAACTGACTCTAAAAAGCCATAGAACTTCTCCAAAACAGAGAAGAGGATAGAAATGGTTGACTAAAGAATTAATGTGTTTTGGTTTTGAGTCAGCCATGAATGGCTTTGGACTAAAGAATTAATGTGTTTTGGCCATATACGGAATTAAGGGGCTATGTGGCATGAAGTATGGAATGCAAACAAATTTACGAGTCAGCAAACTTAATGAATCAAGCGGTGGGATTTGAGTTAGAGTGAAAATTAAGAGAGAATCGAATTAGACAAGAGAGAGGAAGAGTGAAGTATTCGGTGGATGAGAAACTTCCAGAGTTGAGCTTACAAAGACTCCCAGCAATCCGATTGAGGACTGGTAAGGTAAACTACTGTAATCTTTCAATTTCTGAAATTACTTGCTATTAATAAGTTGTACCGGTTTAGAAGTTTATGGAGTAAAACATGAATTAAGACTGATTGAGTTAAGTTTTGAGTTCTAGTTTAAGGGATTAAATGAATCAATTTCCTTGATTAACTTATAACCTGGAGATGATTGGCTAAAATCAATAAATTGAGGTGTTATCTTAGGAATTTGAACTCTTTATGAATTGTTGAATGAGAATTTTGAGCATTAGAGTTATGAAGAACCAATTGGGTGTTGAATTGATTAACATATAGATTTAGTTATAAGTTTTAGTTGAGAGTTTTCTGGGATTGGTTAAGTTGATTGACCACTGATTAATCTAGAATTCCAAGTTAAATGAATCAATTGATGAGAAGTGTTGAATTATAATTCTAAAAAAGTATAATGAAGGAAGAAATAGAATTTGATATTGAAATTATTCTAGAATCAATTTGAGATTGATTAGTTGAATTGTTTAATTTGAGGAATCATCCTGTAATTTTGGGTGTTGACTAATTTGAAGATAGTTGAAAAGCACAGTCCACATTTCTCCTTAAAATCAAGGTGTTAAGGAGAGGGAAACTTGAGTCTTATAACCAATAGAGATAGGACATAATTAGGTGATGTGGGATACATTCCAACACACCCTCCTGGACCACAACACAGGGTAGCCGGACACTCGTCGCACCCGACACAGGCCCAACCATGCTCTGATACCAAGTTGAAAAACTCAATCCACATTCCTTTTTAAAACCAAGGTGTTAAGGAGAGGGAAACTTGAGTCTTTTAACCAATAGAGATAAGACATAATTAGGCGATGTGGGATACATTCCAACACACCCTATTGGACCACAACACAGGGTAGTTGGACACTCGGTACACCCAGTACATACCCAACCATGCTCTGACACATGTCCTTAATTAGGGTAGATTTTCCCCTTATTTCCAACATAGATTATGTTAGAAACCCAGATTTGTGATGAGTTAGTGGTTGATGAAAGAATTGGGTGTTGATTAAACGAACTGATTGCTTTGGAAATCATTGAGGGAATTTTAGACTTCTGAATAGTTGGACGATGAGGTAATAGAGTTGCATGTTTGTTGGACAAAGTCCTTAGTTAACTATTGATGATTTTGAGGAGTTGAGAAAGAGATGATTGGATGCGAAATCCTGCTCTGTTTTACGAAATGAGACAGTAGATTTTAATTGAGGAAGAAGAAGATAGAGGTTGAGGATAAATAAAGCCAGTTACTAGAAATCCATGGGGATCTCCGGAAGAAGGAAAGAAGAGGGATAGGGTTGCAGTCTGAGAGAATAAGGGAGAGAAACAGAAACTCCCATTACCGGAAAAGGAGAAGTGTCTTCCGGAAATACAGGGAGAGAGAGAAATAGGTTGCAAAGTGAGAGAAAGGAAGGAGATACAGAGGGCCCATTTACTGGAAAAGAAAGTCTGGTTTTCTAGAAATTGGGGAGGGATCAAGGGAAGACTGGAAGGCAGAAGGTGGGGGGGAGGGGTTCTGGAAATTGAACTCTGTTTTTCTGGAAAACCACGGTGCATCATATAGACTAGAGGTTGCAGAGTAATGAATTACCGGAAAAGGGAAGCCGGATTACCGGTAAAGCAAGTGTAAAATGAACCGAGTTTTTGGAAAATTAAGTTGAACTTCCGGAAAACCAAGAGTTAAGCTAGAGTGTTTACATAAGACCTAAGTTAAACTTATTTAAGCATGGTCAAAGTACAACCTATTAATTTAAATAGGTTAGAAAAGGTTTAAAAGGGGTAATGAAGTTTAAAGTAAGTGTGAGATTAATAGCCATGTTGTTTCATTTAATATAATTATAAACCTCATTTTAGGGGTTGCTACCGGCACAATGGAGGTGCCAAAGAAGTAACTAAAGCTATAATTGCAAAAGCTAAGGTGAGTGAATCTGATATTGGTAAACTATTTCAAGCTTTACCCTTACTTTATGTTGTTGGGTTAAGATTCCATTGTTTTATTCTAAGTACATTAGTATATGGTACTTATTGCTGTTGTTGATGGATAATTATATCTATGTCACTTGTTGTGCCCTTTATCCATGCTATTTTGGCTATGTTCTCGATGGTGTGGTTGTTGAGTAATAGTGATACATTCCATTCTGTAACTTATGTATCACATAGATGAGGTTAAGTTGGACCTAGGTTGCATTCATGCATCATTTTAATATGATCAATTGTAAGTGGTGAAAGTAGCGAGGGATCAAAAACAAAATGCCATGCACTGAAAATATTTTCATTAAACTTTGCGTTTGTATTGGTACACGGTGTTGGTACCAAGGCTATAAAATCATTTATAAGTTTCGCGCTTGAAGTAACGCATTGGCATAAATTTGTCGTATTACAAAAGTGTTAGTATTTTTAGTATTGACTATTTTCCGGGATGAATATTTAAATTTGTTGGACTTGTGATTTATTTGGAATAATTCATTTTAGTTATTTAATTCAATAAACCTTGTTAACAAATCAATTTGATGTTTGAAATTTTATTCAATGTGTATATGTTTGAAATCAAAATTGATAATAAATTATTCGTTTTTACAATTGCAGGCCAAAGACAATTTTCAAGCCCAAAACAAGCAAAGTCCATCAACAAACAATTTACAAAAACAATTATCAAGCCCAAGCTCAAGTTCAAGCTAAATAATTATGCAAACAATTTAATTTACGATCCTTGACAAGTTCAAGACCAAGGTGCCAAAACAGCCCAAGCTCCAGCCCAAAGACTGGCCCAAGACAACAATCCAACATCCCAACAAAAGACTCAACAATCAATTTACTGCAGAAGGAGGAAGCTTGGATCGATTCACCGGAAGTCGCACGAGCGACTGGGTTCCGCTCGAGCGAAATTGACAGAAGATATTTCTCGCGCAAGGTTTTAATCTGCGGAAACTTTCCCAAATCAATTTTCTTGGTTTCAATCTGTAGAAAATTCCTAAATTGATTAGTTCCTAAATCGAAATCAACATCCTAAAATCAATTCAAGGGTTTCATTGTTTGATTTTCGTTTCCATTTCTGCATCCTCCAAAATCAATTCAATCGGCGCAACATCGAAGTACAATATATATATACACAGCCGCATGAAGTGCGAAGGGGGAGGGAAAAAGGGTTTCGGGGTTTCTAAATCGAAGAGAAATCGATTTCCAAAATCAACGATTCCCGTTTGAAGATCTGATTCGCGCATATATACAGCCGCGGGAGAACAAAGCAAAGGGTTACAGACCGAGAACATTGCAGACAACGCGAAATCAAGAATACTTACATCGCATACGAGGGTTTGTGCTGTGTGCGGGAGAGAGAGAAGCGTGAGAAAGAAGAGGGTGCTAAGAGACACTGTTGCTGCGAGGGTTTGGGTTTTTTGAGTGGGTTTGTGCGAGGGATTGCGTGAAGAAGCTGATAGATACAGAAGAGGGTCTGCGAAGGAGGAGGTGCTACAAAGAGGTTCTGTTTGAGGATTTGTGTATGCTAGTGTTTAGGTGTGTGCGTGTTGCATAAGTAAGAGATACAGAGGGATTGTGTATGTTTGAGAGTTTGTGTGCTGGGTTTGTGTGAATCAAAAATTGCTGCGAGATACAGGCATGATTGTGCGATTATGAGTTGCTGTGTGAAGATATTTGATGGTTTGCGACAGTAAGGATGTGTGCCAAATTGAACAGATAATACAGATGCTGCGAAGGTGATAGAGTGCATACAACCATCGCAATAAATTACAGAACAATGTATACACAACGTATACACACATCGTGATACAATCAGGGAGTTCTAACTTCTGAATTATGAGATTGTGTTCATTTGGCTATCCTTGTTCTTGAGTTTTACCGACCGTTCTTCATTAACAGATTTAGGACTTTTCAAGACAAGGATATATTTGTTCGATCACTGTTATCGCGTTGCTATATCGTTATAGATTACTTTATTTGGTCGATATCGTTTCAACGATTATCGTATTCAAACTTTGTAGATCATTGTTGATCCTTTTATGTTTCGTGGACTAAACTTTTATAGTTTAGATTCGCGAGTCATAGTTTCACAAGATTGTTCATATTATTGATATATAGAATAAATCTGTGTTTATGATTAAACATTGATTTGTGATATCTCTCTAACTTGTTCATTAATTGCAAAACTTAAAAAGAATTAATAGAATTTTAAAAAGTCTATTCACCCCCCTCTAGACTTATTCTGTCCAGTCCATTGCATGTAATCTCAAAAGGTTTTTATAAGCTTCGCGATTGTGCATTTTCATGCATTGCATTGTTAAGACATGGAACAAAAAGGATGGTAAATAATGAGACAACATTTGTAAGTGTTGTGGAATAATCCTATTGATATTGTGAGACCCCGTCCCAGAAAATAGGACTTTTTATTTATAAATATGAATTATAATATCTTGGAGATGATTTGAAAATAGAATTAAAGTCAATTTGGGTTTAGCTTTGAGTTAAAAGGATTAAATCAATAAGAATAAACATTTGTGGGCCAAACCGTAAGGAAAAGAAGTTAGAAAACCCAATTGAAGTCCGACCGAAAGTTGTTGGGTTGGTTCGTGTCAACTCGGGTCTGACAGAATGGCCCAGTCCAGATCTGGCTAATGATTGGCCACTCATCAGTGCGGCAGCAGCTCTTCCGAGCTGCAGGGATGAGTCCCATTTGGACTGATGGATCAGTCTGACCGATGGGACAACTCAGTCATGAATTCTTTTTGTCCCACACGTTTGACTCTGCCATGTTTAGAGAGTTGTTTTGGCCAGAAGTCCTGATCCGGATTGGACTTGTCGGACAGAGCAGGTGGTGGAGTGCAAGGCACCCCCCTGTAGCATGGTTGCTCGGCAGGGGTAGGGAAGTGTCAATCCATTGCATTAAATGCAACCTAAACCTCCAGATTGCTATAAATATAACCCATTCTCAGCATTCAAGTCCACGCCAAACTCTTCTCTTGCATTGAAAGCATTCTAGTGTGAGAAAGTCGTCCCTCCGAAAATCTGAGTGTTCGGCACACTCCCAAACACCTTCTCCGATCATTCTTAGCCTCTCAGCAACCCTCAAAAGCCTATGGACCACTTCACTTCCAAATTAAAGACCTACACTGTTCGGATCATCATTCCCGAATAGTGACCAGTTTCGCCACTCCACTTGGGAGCTCAGAAACTCAATCCTCTAGCTCAGGTAACTTCTAAATACCCTTGACATTCCTTAAATGGTTCGGCACAACTTAATAAAGGTCATGTCAGCCTTCTGTCGTTCGTCAAGACCACCACCGTCTCATATTTTGCTCGACAAATCCACCAAAGGACTTTGCCGCACTAAAATAAGTTCGGCAAGCCTTCCTTTTGGCTCTGCCTAAGTAACCGAAACACCCAAACCTTAATATTCAGCTCGGCAAACATTGGTATAAAATACTCATTGTTCGGCACTTGGCCAGACCAGTCCGGACTGCCCATTGAAGCATCCAGCTGAGCTTGTTTCAGCTCAGCATGCATAACCGGACGTTCGTAGAATATCTCTGACTCGTTTCCAAAGTATTGTCGACCTCCCAGTGCCAAAGCACTTGTGCTCGGCAGTAGAATTGTCCATTCTTTTAGAACCATAGCTCTCTGAGCTCGGCTGAATGCCCAATTGCTCGGACAATTAGCCCTAGACCTTTGTAATCATAATATAATCCATTTCGACCAGTTTAATGGCCCGAAGCATTTTCCCCGCACTGCCAAAGCCCAATAAAAGAAATGTGTTGGCTGTCCGGCACTGATCAGTCCGACAGAATAGATCCCGGACCAACGCTGTTCGGCACTAATGTGCCAGTGTTCTGCACTTACTGCTATGAGTATCCAGTAGGCTCTCCAGCCCACTATGTTGACCAGTGACCTTAGAGAAGCTCGGCCAATTCGACCAGGAGTTGTTCGGCCAAACTTGGTCCGGTAGCTCAACTCGACAGATGACCTTAGCAGTTCGGCAAGGCTTAGTAAAAGATCGTTTGTGATGTATATGGCAGATTTGAGGTTGTTAGAAGAAAATTCAGACAGAATCCACACTAAGAAAGGTGAATCTCTACATGCCTTAATTACTCGTACTTTCTGTACTTGCTCACTCTGTTTTTACGAAGTATTGTTATGACTATTGAGCCCAAATCTTAATATGTTAAAACTCTTGCAAAAGAAAAGAGAAGAGCATGTGAAACATACTTTATGCATGGGTAAACAATATGGTAAATGTTATGATTATCGGTACGGACATGACGTGACTACGGAATACGGTTATAAACAGATAAGTGCCCGGTACTGGGGGCGGGATCAGATACCATATAGACAGGGATGAGCTATAAGGGTGTGACCAAACCAGATGGTCATTCAGATGATATCATGCCACTATGCATTATGCGGGGTAGTTCCCCTATGTTCTGGTACCGTGGAGGCTTTTATTGATTGACTTTTATAGACTGGTGGACAGTCCAATATCACAGGCCGAATGCCTAAGTAATCAATATGTACTTGTTGCAGGATCATGCATGAAAGATACGGAAAATTTGATATCACCTGGAGGGTCAATGTCAATACACTTTGAGGCTATTGAGCCACTACTATTATGATTGCTAAACTGTTTTGTTTGCAGGAATGATTGGTTGTCCATGAAACTGGTGAATCTCTCATGGACTGTATTCACTCTAGCTTATAGCTTATGTGTTTTATTAAAACCCCTTTTTTAGGATTTGAGGAGCAGTTTTAGGAGCTTGGTTTAGCATTTGGGATTTATTATGTACCTTGTATTAGCCCCGTTGAGGCTCTTTTGATGTAATCACAACTGTAATAAGAATGTGGGTATTAGTTGTGCACTCTCTGGGTATTTTCACGCTTTCCGCTATTATTTAAATCTAATTTTGTTTGATGAATCCCTTAACCCATTAAATAGGGCCTTTCGCGAGCTTGCTCGTTGGCCGGTCATAGCCCATGTGTGATTGGGTTGTGACAGATATCTTGTTCAGTTTTTATTTACATTGTTGTTGTTCTTATATAATTTCATTTCTATTACCATGCCTTTTATCAACTATGTCTCGTATCTTATTCACTCCTGAAATCCGTCTTTGGATTCCATTATTTTGGCAGGATTTTAGACGTCCACTACTGGCCAGAAGGTTCTAGTTATTAAAGTGTGTAGAAAATGTTTTTATTAGTCTATGTTGAACTTGCAATGTGTCTAGTGATCTGATAGTTGGGTTGAGGTGTAGCAAATGGAACCTTTTCGAACCATCTTCTCTTATGAAAATGTTCGGCTACACATAATCCCTTTAATCTTTATGGTTGAGAAATCCTTAAGCTCGATTAAGGATGAGTGTAAAGGCTTAGTCATAGTCACCTCGGATGGTATCTATATTAGATTATTGTTATCCGAGAAGGGACATGGCATTACTACTTTTATTAAATTTGATACTATCCGGGAAGGGATATGGCATTACTACTTTTATTAAATTTGATACTTGGGAGCTGGTACCACTACGAGATGGAAAAAATCTAATTGGTTGCAAATGGGTCTACAAGGTCAAGACTCATTTCGATGGTTCTTTGGAGCGCTATAAAGCCCTTGTAGTTGTCAAGGGATTTTCTCAGGAATACAAAATTGATTATGACGAAACTTTTGCTCCTGTTGCCAAAATAACCATTGTTTGCAATATGATCTCTGTTGCTGCCATTTCTCAATGGCCATTATATCAGTTGGATGTGAAAACTGCATTTCTCAATGGTTATCTCTCGGAATAAGTTTATATGTGTCCTCCTGGCTTTTCACATCCTTCTGGTCTAGTTTGTCATCTTCGCCGTGCTCTCTACGGCTTAAACAATCCCCTCGTGTCTGGTATGTCCGATTTCAAGATGTAGCTATTCGGATTGGTTTTCAGCCTAGCATGTATGACTCTGCTCTTTTTATCCGGCGCACAAATCATGGTTTGGTTCTTCTTCTCGTGTATGTAGATGATATGATTATTACTGGTTCTAATTCTGATTTTGCTAGAATCAATGATGTGAAATGGCATTTGTTTTAGGAATTTGAAATGAAATATCCGGGCTTACTTCGATGCTTTCTTGGCATTGAAGTTGCCTCTTCTCTTAAGTGGTATCTCTTATCTCAGTCCAAATATGTTGTCGATATACTCTCTCGTACCCGTTTGACTGACACCAAATCTATTGATACTTATCTTAAGCTGCATGCCAAGTTTTCTGCCTCTGATGGTCTTCTCTTTAAGGATCCTACAGAATATCGTGAATTGGTGGGATGCTTAGTCTAGCTCACACTAACTCGGTCGGACATTACATATGTTGTTCATGTGGTTAGTCAGTATGTCTCTGCTCTCCGGACCACACATTGGACAACACTAGTTCGTATTCTGCGCTATATTCATAGTAATCCCCACCAGTATCTTCTACTATCTTCTACCTCGAGTTTGACTCTTCGAGCCTATTATGATGTTGATTGGGCTCGGGATGCTAGTGACCGCAAGTCTACCTCTGGCCTTTGTGTTTTTCTTAGTGATTCTTTTATCTCCTAGAAAAGCAAGAAACAATCCATTGTTGCTCGCTCTACTGCCGAAGAAGAGTATCGTGCTATGACTCATGCTACTTCAGAAATTGTGTGGCTTCGTTGGCTCCTCACTGATATGAGTGTCTCTATTTCCTCTCATACGCCTCTTTATTGTGACAACAAGAGTGCCATCCAGATTGCCCACAACTCAGTCTTCCACAAGCGCACGAAGCACATTGAAATTGATTGTCACTTCATCCGTCAGTACCTGGAGTCTTGCACCACTGACCTTCCTTTCGTTCCTTCTACGTTGCAGTTGGCGGACTTCTTCACCAAGACTCATTCTACTGCATGCTTTCGCTTCCTCCTCAACAAACTCTCGATGCTTTCTGTCATTGCATCCTGAGTTTGACGGGGGTGTAAGAATATTGTATATTTGATGTATATTCGGTATATCACATATTTTAGGTAGTATCTTGTCTAGGACTTGATTAGCATAATTTAGGAATTTGATTAGCATAAGTTTAAAATATTTCTCAGTGTCTTTTGCTAAATTTCATTGTAAATAATTGATATGTCATGTGACATGTCCCATGCGTATCCCTCATGTCCCCGGGGTGTCCAACACGGATATGGTGACCACTCAAGTGTGTCAGTGCTTTATAGCTCTAAATTGTGGTGCCGATATTGAAAATTTTGCTATAAAAAATTATGCGGCCATGTTGTACTTATGTTTCTAGAGCTTGGAAACTATATATGCGACTGATATTGATTTGTGTTGAAAATTGTATTTCTACGGGAACTACCATACCTGTATTCATAATGTACCAGGTACCAGTACCTTTGCATTGTACTTGTATAGGTGTATGACTGGGTGAACGCATACCAGGATTTTCACGCTAGATTTTGTTGTACCGTCAGAAGTATTATATGCAAGTCATACCCCATCCAGAATAGTATTCAACTTTATACATGAAACTAACTTGATAAGTGTTGTTTTTATGCTTAGCATGCTTACATGATTAAGTTTCCGGTCTATAGTTTCTTTAATGTAAAGACAGTGCACTTTGGTTTTGCGCTTTCATAAATTGTGGTTTATATATTTGATTCCTAATCACCTTGGTCGTTTTAGTATTTCCTTCATTTTAAGTGCAATTATTCCATGCAATACATTCCTCTAAATTATAAAAATATATTTGTTACAGCCGTACCTGTACTCTACTTTTTTAATATCGATGCACCACCTTTTTTTTAATATTGACGTACTAGTTCCCGTATCCATACTCGTTATCGTACAGGTACACATGCTTCATAGCTTTACCCCAACATAAAGCTACATACTTAAGTGCCGTGGAGAATTATTACCTATATTGTTATGGTCGACCATTTGACATAGTGCATGATTACTAAATTTTGTCCATTCACTATTACTTGTATTTTAACGTCGCTGAAATTTAACTTCTATTTTATCTGTTCCCTTGACCTTTGTTGATATTTCATGTATTTTGTATTTAATTTTGACAAATTAATAGTTGTCCCAAGTAAACCTCGTCATTTGTTCTAAGTCAATTTATTGGACTTGGCTTATATACTTTTCTAACCTTACTAATCTTGTACTTGGCATTTGATTTTTTGTTCTCGAAAAGGAAGGAAGAAAAAAATCAAGCAAGTTCATCAATTAATCCTATGATAGCATATGAAATATGATAACTGTTTGTTTGTTTAATATACTAATGAAGTAATCTTTGTCCTTTTAGTATGACTTATGTTGTGATCCTTTTAGTATTTATGGTTGTATGTCTTTTATTTCTTCAATCAGTTCACTTGACAAATGACAGGGTATGGATTAGAGTTGCAGTTACTTTTATCCTTCATGGGACATTATTGATACGTCAAAGTCAAATATACCGTTCAACACAATCCTGAACTTTCCCCTTTATTAAGAACTACTTTCATTTGGATTTTGGGCACTCTTTTTTTTACTAATTTTTAGGCACTGATTGTAGGCACTCTCTTCATATGTATTTATAGCTGCTAATGTCATCCTCCACGCATCAGCGACAGTCCAATCTAATTATTTGGAAGAATTACTTCCTCCTATAATTCCACTATTAACCTCACATCATCACAGTCTACGGGGTTTTTCCCAGGTGCGTCCCTTTGAATCATTGACGTTTGTTTCTTTTTGACCTTGCAAAGGCATGGCAACATGACGGTGTGCAGCTACATATGACATCTTTCTGGTTTTATTTTTGCAGTTATTAATTTATCAAGTTCTTTCCAAATTATTACCTCCTTTGGATTCAAATGCCTATGAAATAGTGCCTTTGGAAAGAAGGTGCTTTGAGGATTTGAAAAGATACTTGGCTGAAAATTCTGATTGTGCACGGTATGATGTTTATATGCATTTGTTGGGACCTTATTCCTAAGCCTACTTGTCTTGAAGAACTCTGGTTGTTATTTGTGAGTTACTATTGAACTTGTAAGCCAGTGAATTCTGTTGCTTTAACTATATGCCTGATGCTGATGTACGTACATGAACTCTGGTCGTCAATTTCTGAGCTAATAATGGACTTGTAAGCCATCGAGTCCTGTTGCTTTTGCTATACTTAATACTTATGCCTATCACACTTCCAGTAGAGCTCAATAATATAGTGGTTATGGTGTGTGCTTTGATTAGGATCCAGTACTTGTACCTTATATGGATTCTAGTCCTTTATACATTTCATGTAATTGTCTTTTGAGTTATTAGTGGTTCTTATCATCACTTAATCTTTCTCATGGTATCAAAGCTTTTACGACCAACTTGTCCGTCTAAATTGATTTTCATTTTGGTGGGGATAACTGATCATTTGTGCCACTGGATGTCTGCAACAAATATTTCTGGATGTTCTTTTATTAAGGTGGAGAAATGGTAAACACCTGACGAGACACTGATAAACATTTGACTAGGTTTTCCTTCTGTAGATTTACATTCGTCATCAGTTATTGCTTACTCTGTGATGCCTTCCTCGGGCTGTTATCCGCATACATTCTTTTTGAATAGTAGTACTCTTTCATGGGTATGCTACCAAAAAATAACTGGAAGATATCTATGACAACATATATTGTGCTGTTAATGGTCAAATATAGCTCCTCTGATGTGCATTTTCCAAATTGTATGCTTAATAGAGACCCTCTCCATTGTCCATTGTTTTCACCGGTGCTAAAAGAATTCACTTCTGTTACAGATTACGAGCATCAATGGAAGGTTATCTTGATGCGTTTAATCCCAAGGATTCCGTGACTCCTGCTGGAATATTTTCTAATCGGGTTGAGGTTAGGGATGCTTTTAAATTTGATCACCTCATGCTTTTGTTTTTTCTCAGTGGCAGCTTTCTTGTTGATAGTTTAACACTTCGTACTGAAGTTAAGCCATTGGAGTATCAGCATGTTTAGTACTTCTGAGATCAGTTTCACATAAGAGAAGCGTCAGCTGTGATAGATTTATGACCTTCTTAGACCTTGCTACCTATATCCTGCCAAATCCCTCAATTGGGCAAGATCTTTAATGAAACTGCTTGCTCAAGTAAGGCAATTGATAGTAAATGCATCACTGCTATTTTCTTAACTTTAAGGCTATGCCATCCTCAGGTGATGCTAAATGGAAGGATCTTATTAAAGTCGACTCTAAGCCTTGCCTCGTTTGAACCACGCCCTTTTCAGATTCAAAAACTAACGTCTTAAGCAAATATCAAAAATAAATTTTGGCAATAAATTCATGTACTAGTAATAACCAAAGGCCAAGATTTCCAAGGTGTTGGAAATCATTTGGAAAGAGGGATTATTTTTTCGTAAAAGGGTTTAACATGTCTAAAAATAATGTTTAATGAAGGTCAATGAATTTTAGTAACCAAACCAAACCAAAACGAGCCTTGAATTCCAATCAAAAGGGGTCGGCCACATGAATCATTTTTTCCAATGCGCTCTTTTGAGTGTATCGGATTCCATTATACCTAATATACTTAAATCCTTACGAACTATCGCTTCTAAAGTCAATTTAGGTATACCCTTCCCCTTAGTACTACGATTTATCATAACCATATCGCTCCTCCTAACTACCGTGTCAAAGGCCCTACGATATGCATGTTCAAACCAACTTAATCTATGTTCTCTTATTTTAGTTTCTAGTGGCGCTATCCCTATTATATCACGGAAGTTTTCATTTATAATTCGATCTTGCAAAGTTTTATCACACATTCATCTCAATATTCTCATTTCAACTACACTCATTTTACTCACATGTTGTTTCTTAGTCGCCAAACACTCTGTACTATAAAGCCATATGGTAGGACTTCCCTTTGCACGTATCCTACAATCACTCAATACTTCCTCA
>NMUG010000768.1:0-20305 GCA_002855965.1 Monotropa hypopitys | reverse complement strand
AACATTAAATTTATTTATTAAAATTAACATTCAACTATTTGATTATTTATTAAATAGACTCAGATTTGCATTTTTCTGATAAAAATAAACACACACGTCATGGCTGCAAAAGAAGTCAAGAGAGAAATATCTCTCAAACTCACTGAGTTATCCCGCCATAACATGCGGTGAACACCCTGAAAAGTTAAACCATTTTTTGAAAGATAAGACATAGAGCAATATTTAAATAAAAGTCTACCAATCACCATCCACCCAAATAAATAAAGAGTACCACTAGTCCATCACACACACACACACACACATGAGTTTAAAAGACAAATACAACTCGGTGTTTATGTTATAACATTTTCGAAAAGGCAAAATGAAATATGATACATAAAATGATCCAAGGCTTGACTATGCTCCATGCCATCCAAATGCTTGAATCCCATTAAGCTAATTAGCCGATTCCTTTCCTATAAAAATAGAGGTTTAGCCGAACGCCTAGTAGGAAAACTTAAACAAATAATTCATATGATTGCAATATAATTGAGAAAGCAATGTGAGATGCATGCATAGAAGTAGGCTCAATATGAAGTATGACTACCAAAGAAAGAGCAAGTTTCATCATTTCTTCCAAGGCTTTCGATGTGTTTTTAAAGTATCCCAACGTGTGATTTTCATTGTTCCATTACATATTCCATTACAAGATTCCAATTATTCCAATGTTGTTTCAATATTGTTTAAGTATACCATGATCACCACAAAGGTAACCACATGAGTTCCAAGGCTAGTTCCACATCAGGACTCGTCAACCCCTTATCATGTAGTTCCTGTTTTCCCCGGCTCACTGGGAAGGTCCAGTCAAACCTCTATTGCGCAATGTCGTATGCCACTTTACACTAGTGACCTAAGGTAAGCAACCCGAATCTATAGCCACTCAAGTGTATCCAAACCTCATATAGAGTATCAAGGCCAATCCACAATTTCCCCATTCCACATATAAGTGTTCCAAGGCCAATTGTCATATTTTTTCACATTCCACGTTTTAGTGTTCTAAGGCCAAGTGTCAAATTTTCATTTAAATCATAGGGTCCCGCATGTCAATCTGATAAGCATGATGTGAATTTCACAAATTTAGAGTCTATTACCATTTTCCCCAAATTTGACAAATTAGGGTTTTTAATAATTTTGGGGCTTTTAATACCAAGTGACAAATTTATGAAATTGAACCCATAGGGACCTCAAATACACGGCAATAACTACTCCTACCAAGAAAAATCAACAATCCAACATCGAACATAAATCTAGACGAACATCCCACGTGTTTTCCCCGAAATCAATTTAAGGAGGACTACATGACAAGACAAATGAATACACGAGTTTAAGGATCCCTACCTTGGGATGACTTTTACTTACACACTTAATGGAGGTTCAACACACCACTACGCACGGAGACCACCAATGCGAAGCTTACACGGAGCTCTACAACGTTAATACTCCAAGAATCTTCCAAAAACTACATTTGAAGCTCCAAAATGAAGAGAGAAGGGAGAGCTAGGGTTTTGAGGGAGTTTGGAGGAGGAATAGAGAGAAAAGTCTGGCGGGAATGAGTTCCCACGACCCTAAATTGATATATATAGGACCCCCACTCAAAATGACAACATTGCTCTTAATGATGCTATCCAGACAGTAGTTGCACCCGTGCAACGATTTTCTGGATCGGTGCAACCCTTCTCCAGAATACAAAATAGTATTGTGCACCGGTGCAGACAAACCCTGCACCAATGCAAACCCTCCTGCACCACAAAGGTGTATCGATGCAAACTTGCATCAAAAATGAGCAGTAAGTTCCAAACCATCCATGCACCGGTACAGCACCAATCTACACCGATGCACCTGAAGCCCAAACCAACAGAAACTCCCTACATCAGTTCTGCACTGGTGCAGAACCATTCTAGGCCTTTTCACCGATGCAACATCAACCTGCACCGGTGCAACTACACCAAATGCAGAAAATGCTACAACAGTGACTCCGAGGTCCTCCTGAGATGCCCCAAACAATCATCGAACATTATGACTAAGCTCAACGGGACTTCTAAGCGATGCGTTAACCTTTGAAACGATGAAACGAATATTTTGGGTCCCCAAGAACTTAATATAAGGTAGATTTCTAACGAATTACACATCGATACGAAAATAGATCGAAATAAAATTTATAGAGTGTGACAAACTCCCCACACTACAAAATTTCGTCCTCGAAATTTACTAAAGCGAAGCGCGAGAAGGAGAAAGAATAGGAAGGTTACCTCAATCAAATAGATTCGGATGCTTGTCCAGCATCTCATCACGTCTTTCCCACGTAGCTTCTTCCAAACCATGGTTTCTCCAAAAAACTTTTACCAACACAATTGCTTTGCCCCGCAACACCTTCTCTTGCGTGTCTAAAATACGAATCAGTTGTTCTTTATAAGAAACGTCGGCCTCCAATGCCAATGTTGACCCATCCAAGACGTACGAAGGATCCGGTTCATACTTCCGAAGCATGGAAATATGAAATACGTCATGAATGTTCAAAAGAGTATATGGCATTGCGAGATGATATGTCACTTCCCCAACCTTTACTACGATATCGAACGGCCCAATGAAACGCGACGCTAGTTTTCCCCTCTTTCCAAAACGAGATGTCCCTCGACGAGGCAACACTTTCAAGAATACATGATCACCTACTTCAAACGATAGCAGATGACGATGATTGTCGGCATAACTTTTATATTGGTTTTGCGCTGCTAGCAATCTCTGACGGATCTTCTTGACTTGTTTTGTGACCACTTGCATACTCTCTGGCCACATTACTGCAGAATCTCCCACTTCCGTCCAACAAACTGTCGAACGATACGGTCAGCCATATAGTTCCTCGAACGGAGCCATACCGATACTAGACTGATAGCTATTGCAAATTCCACCAAAGGTAAGCAATTCCACCATGAATCAAGTTAATCCAAAACGCAAGCACGTAAAATATCCTCCAATGTCTGAATAGTACGTTCTGATTGCCCATCGGTCTGTGGATGAAAAGCCGTACTGAAGTGCAAATCAGTACCATAGACCTTCTGCAAGCTCCTCCAAAAGCGAGAAGTAAAATGTGGATCACGGTCAGACACGATAGACAATGGTGCCCCATGAAGACGGATAATCTCACGAATGTACAAACGACTCAAAGAGTTCATGGACTGCGATAAATGGATAGGTAAAAAGTGAGCAGACTTGGTCAATCTATCGATGATGACCCAAATAGAATCCTTCCCATCCTGCGATTGCAGCAAACCTGATACAGAATCCATAGTAACATGGTCCCACTTTCATTCTGGCACAGACAATGGCTGCAACAATCCTGCCGGATGCTGATGCTCGACTTTAACTTGCTAACAATTCAAACACCTCATCACGAACAACACAATATATTTTCTCATTCCCGGTCACTAAAACTGACGACGAATTGAATGGTACATCTTGTCACCACCGGGATGCACAACAAATGGAGAATGGTGAAATTCGTGAAGAATTTACTGACGACACGGCAATGGTACAAGAAGTCGCCCTTGGAAGCAAACGCTTCCATCTTCAAAAATAACCCAACCAACTGGAGCCTCGCCAACTGAACATCGAGAATGAAATCTCGAAGCCTCATCATCTGCGGCTTGCGCCTCAATAATACGTCGAGACAAATCGGAATAGATGGTCAAGTTGCACACTGTAGCACCCCCTCAACCTCCTCGGTATGCAAAATGAAATCTCCCAAAGCGGAGACGCTCTTCCAATCAAGAATGGCCATATGAGCTAGGTGACAAGACCTACGACTCAAGGCATCGGCAACTACATTTGCCTTTCCGGGGTGATACTGAAGTTCAAAATCATAATCTTCAAGGTGTTCCATCCAACGACGCTGCCTCAAATTTAACGTTTTCTGCGTGAACAACTACTTAAGACTTTTATGATCCGAGAAGACATCGAACTTTTCACCATAAAGATAGTTTCTCTAACTCTTTAATGTAAATATGATCGCGGCAAGCTCCAAATCGTGTGTCGGATAATTTCTTTCATGCGTCTTCAACTTCCTAGAACCGTAAGCCACGACTTTTCCATTTTGCATAAGCACGCAACCCAAACCTCCTCGCGAGGCATCACAATAAATGGAATAACTAACACCTCTCTCCGGTACAATCAAGATCGGTGATGAAGTCAAACAACTCATTAGCTCCTGGAATGCAGATTCACATGCATCATCCCAACTGAAACGAACATCATTCCTCGTCAAATGAGTCATCGGAGCCACAATACGGGAGAAATCAAGAAAGAAATAACAGTAATAACTAGCAAGACCCAAGAAACTTCGAACCTCGAACACATTAGTTGGCCTCAGTCAAGTAACAACGGCATCAACTTTTGACGGATCCACAGAAAACTCCTTCTTGGGACACGACATGGCCCAAGAACTTCACCTCGGATAACCAGAATTCACACTTACTCAGTTTCGTGTACAACTAGTGCTCCCTCAAAAGCTCGAGAACAATGTGAAGATGCCCGACATACTCCTCTGAAGTGGCAGAGTAGACCAAGATGTCATCTACGAACACCACGACGAACTGGTCAAGATAAGGACGGAAAATGCAATTCATCAAGTCCATAAAAGTAGCTGGCGCATTGGTTAGCTCAAATGGTATAACCACAAACTCAAAATGTTTATAACGAGTACAGAAAGCGGTTTTAGGAATATCCTCCTGGCGAATATGCAACTGATGGTAGCCCGACCTCAAGTCGATTTTCGAAAAACAAGTCGACCTTGTAGCTGGTCGAAAAGATCATTTATTCTCGGCATAGGATATCGATTTTTGATCATAATATGGTTCAGCTTCCTGTATTCGATGCACAGACAGAGTGTGCCATCCTTTTTCTTTACGAACAAAGCAGGTGCTCTCCAAGGAGACGAACTCGGACGAATAAATCCCAACTCAAACAACTCCTCGATTTGAGACTTTAACTCTCTCAACTCGGCTGGCACAAAACGATAGGGAGGAACAGATATAGGCGCCGAACCAGGAACCAGATTAATACAGAACTCAACGTCTTTTGTAGGAGGTAAACCAGGTAATTCCTCAGGAAAGATGTCGACAAAATCACTAACCACAAATGGTAAATCGATATGACCCGCAACGTCGTCATTTAATGCTAGGCTAGCTAGCAAATAGTGTATCGAAGAAGAATCCTTTGATGAAGCTATCGGTTCACATCGGTCATCCATGAAATAGAAATACTCCTCATCTACATTACAAATAAGAACTCTATGATGCAAAGATATCCAATCCATACCCAAGATAAGATCAAACCTGCCATATCGAGAATGATAAAATGAAATGTGATACAGCGATCAGAAATAGTCAACTCGTACTGACAGCACATATAACTTAAGGGAACGCGACCACCCACTAGAGACTTCACTACAAGGGGAGGATTAAAAGCCTCCAACTCCAAACCCAATGTCGACGCAAAATAGAATGCCAAGAGAGAATGTGATGCGCCTGAATCTATAAGAACAGAAGTCCAAGAATGATAGAAAAGAACCATACTGCACACAACTAAAGACTATGGAACATCTGGAATAGCTGGCTGCTCTACCGCAGGAACATCATACACTCTGTCCTGTGTCACCTAAGTCTGGCCTGCCCCACTGCGCTGGCCTGAAGAATGACCCGGTCCATATGGACCTCGCCTCACAAATCTAGATCCCTGACTAGACTGTGCAGGAGTCCTCCGAAACTGCTGCTACTGCTGAGACTGAGTCTGTTGCTGAGTTTGGCGGGGTTGCTGCACCGAACCCACCTCACTACAATCATTGCCCTTAGATGGACATGCCCTGGAAATGTGACCTGGCTGGCCACACTCAAAATATGTAGGAGCCTGACAATTTGCACGAACATGACCAGGCTGCTGGCACCTGTGACAAACAATCTCCGACCGAAAAGACATACCTTGACGGTTCACCGGAGGCTGCTTCCTCTGGTTCCACTGAAAACGAGAGTTATCACGCGACCTCTTCTTGCCAAAACTTCCCGACGAGTTACTGGAACCCGAATACTGATTCCTCGGCTCCCAAACCTTTGCCTCTTTCACCAGTTCACTCTGCGATTCAACAAGTCGTGCACATTCTACCAAGTCTGAGAAAACTCGAATACGGTGACCCATCGTAAGACGCTGAATAGATGAACGAAGGCCCACATTTCCTCTCCTCTGTGTTTACCTAGTCATGGGCAAACCTAGACAGCGACTGAAACTTCTCAAATTGACTACGCAATTTATCACAGAAAGACTCCGGAAAGTATTGACTTTCGAAGGAAGCCTCAAAGTCGGCCGATGACATTCCCAGCAAGGGATCTGCAACAACCTGAGGGTTAGCACCCCTAATTACCTGCAATGCATCGTGACGACCATCAACCAAGGTGGACCACCACTCACTGGCTTCTCCAACCAACTGGAATGAAGCAAGAGAAATACGGATTTTGCTGTCGACGATTTCCAGCATCTCAAAGATCTTCCTCAACTCAGACAACCAATGATATGCTTCAATGGGATCAATCTCACCAGTGAACTTAGGAGGATCCATACGACGAAATTTATGAAGAGCATCAGAAAGACGAGTGCCCACAAGCTCTTTAACTGCTACCGCACCTCGGCTAGCTTCAACAACAGTAGTGGCAATATCACGGATGAACTGCCCTGCATTGGCCATACCTCCGGGTATGAACCCTTCAGCTCTAGCTTCATCGACTTGCTTTCTAGGATTACCAATCACTTCCTCACTGCCTTGATCGTGAACCTCAACCTCACGGCAACCACGACCCCTATTCCCTACACAACGTCCATCCATTTTCTACGAGACAAGAAAAACGGCAATCATCAAAGAATAGAATCGAACAACCATAGCAATAAGGAAGAGAGTACTAGGAACAAAATACGAACAATGACAGACCTTCAACAAGTCAACGCAAAAGTACTCAACCCACATCACACTTGGAATTTTATAAAGAAGGAAGAACACCCTTCTAAAGATACCACATCTCAAAGACTTATCACTTCTTATTTGAGCCATGCTTCATGCAATGCACACACAAGCAATCATACTTAATGCACTTTTTCAAACCCGAATCCGATGCACCCATGTAGGACTATTTGTCCCTTTCCCATGTCCTAAGTTTTCGCAACCCATTTCTCTGATACCAACTGTAACACCCTGAAAATTTAAACCATTTTTTGAAAGATAAGACATAGAGCAATATTTAAATAAAAGTCTACCAATCACCATCCACCCAAATAAATAAAGAGTACCACTAGTCCATCACACACACACACATGAGTTTAAAAGACAAATACAACTTGGTGTTTATGTTATAACATTTTCGAAAAGGCAAAATGAAATACGATAAATAAAATGATCCAAGGCTTGACTATGCTCCATGCCATCCAAATGCTTGAATCCCATTAAGCTAATTAGCCGGTTCCTTTCCTATAAAAATAGAGGTTTACCCGAACGCCTAGTATGAAAACTTAAACAAACAAATCATATGATTGCAATATAATTGAGAAAGCAATGTGAGATGCATGCATAGAAGTAGGCTCAATATGAAGTGTGACTACCAATGAAAGAGCAAGTTTCATCATTTCTTCCAAGGCTTTCGATGTGTTTTTAAAGTATCCCAACGTGTGATTTTCATTGTTCCATTACATATTCCATTACAAGATTCCAATTATTCCAATGTTGTTTCAATATTGTTTAAGTATACCATGATCACCACAAAGGTAACCATATGAGTTCCAAGGCTAGTTCCGTATGAGGGCTCGTCAAACCCTTATCGTATAGTTCCTATTTTTCCCGGCTCACCGGAAAGGTCCAGTCAAACCTCCATTGCGCAATGTCGTGTGCCACTCTACACTAGTGACCCAAGGTAAGCAACCCGAATTCATAGCCACTCAAGTATATCCAAACCTCATATAGAGTATCAAGGCCAATCCACAATTTCCACATTCCACATATAAGTGTTCTAAGGCCAATTGTCATATTTTTTCACATTTCACGTTTTATTGTTCTAAGGCCAAATGTCAAATTTTCATTTAAAGCATAGGGTCCCGCATGTCAATTTGATAAGTATGATGTGAATTTCACAAATTTAGAGTCTATTACCATTTTCCCCAAATTTGACAAATTAGGGTTTTCAATAATTTTGGGGCTTTTAATACCAAGTGACAAATTTATGAAATTGAACCCATAGGGACCTCAAATACACGGCAATAACTACTCCTACCAATGAAAATCAACAATCCAACATCGAACATAAATCTAGACGAACATCCCACGTGTTTTCCCCGAAATCAATTTAAGGAGGACTACATGACAACACAACTGAATGCATGAGTTTAAGGATCCCTACCTTGAGATGACTTTTACTTACACCCTTGATGGAGGTTCAACACACCACTACGCATGGAGACCACCAATGTGAAGCTTATGCGGAGCTCTACGATGTTAATACTCCAAGAATCTTCCAAAAACCACCTTTGAAGCTCCAAATAAAGAGAGAAGGGAGAGCTAGGATTTTGAGGGAGTTTGGAGGAGGAAGAGAGAGAAAAGTCCGATGGGAATGAGTTCCCATGACCCTGTATATCGATATGCACTCTAGGTGCATATCGAAATACACCCCATATATAATTGACCAGAAGGTCCTCATTTCGATATACCTGAATGGTATATCGAAATGCAACTAAGGGAGAGGATGATCAGAATGAGTGTATATCGATATACCCCCAATTGGTATATCGAAATATGACTAAGGAAAAGGGCATCCGGATGAACCTATATTGATATACACAGGTTGTATATATCGAAATACACAAAGAAGGAAGAGTGACAAGAGCCTTCCTATATCGATATGCACATATGTGCATATCGAAATATTGTCATTCGATATGAAATCCGAGAGGATGCATTTTGATATACACCTATGTGTATATCGAAATACAATAGAAGGAAAGGGGGACAAAAGGTCAACAAATCAAAATACGCATGAGATGTATTTCGATATACAGGTCTACTGGGGGCAACCAAAGAGGCATCATTTCGATATGCAATCCCCATTGCATATCGAAACACCACATTGCCCAGCCACTCTCAACATTGCATATCGAAATACAGGTGGGGTGGGGGCCTCAATATATCAAAATAGAGGGGAAAATGACAGGAAATTAACAAATTAACAATGTGATTGCCAGACAATCGTGGTAATCACTCTAACATCCATCAACACATCCAATTCCCATTCTGAGCATATCAAACTCCTCGCAATTCAAACAATTTTCTCGGGGAGGCTCGGGAATCCATAAAATTAAATGGGAATTGATTATAACTAAATGGAAGAGGAATATTAATTCAAAAGGAATTAATAAAAGGATTTTCTTGAATATAAATTGAAGGGATTTAGGATTAATTCCAAGAAATAATTTGAATTAACGGGAAATTATATTAATAAATTTCTGAATTGTTACAATCCACATTTCTTAAAGAAATTTCGTCCTTGAAATTGACATGATCAAACAAACAATTATACAACAAGAAGAATAAAGAGGATCTACTAAGAGTCGAACAACTCCGGATATTATTCTCGAATTTCATTTCTCGTTCCCATGTTGCTTCCTCAATGTTATAGTTCCTCCAAAGAACGTTGGCGAGAGGAATAGTCTTTCCCTGCAAGACTTGTTCCCTCGAATCCAAGATACGAACATGACGTTCCTCATAAGCAACATCGGCCTCCAATGCAATAGATGACCAACCCAAGATGTGAGAAGGATCGGGCTCATACTTACGAAGCATAGAAATGTGGAATACATCATGAACTCTTGAGATTTGATACATCAATGCTAAATGATAAGACACTTCTCCTACCCTTTCAATAACGTCAAAGGGCCCAATGAAATGAGGTTCTAGCTTGCCCCTCTTCCAAAATGAGTAGTTCTACGACGATGTGACACTTTCAAGAAGACATGATCACCAACCTCAAATGACAAGAGACAACGACGGTTGTCCACATAACCCTTATGGCTTTGAGCGGTCAACAAATGCTTGTAAATAATCTTAATTTGCTTGGTGGTTTGCTTAACGGCTTTTGAACCCATAGCTACTACATCCCCAACTTCAAACCAACAAATGGGTGACCTGCACGGTCTTCTGTACAATGCTTCAGAAGGCACCATCCCAATGCTCGATTGATAGCTATTGTTATAAGCGAATTCGACAAGTGGAAAGTGGACACCACAACTACCATGATAGTCCAATATGCAAGCACGTAGCATGTCCTCCAAGGTTTGTGTGGGGACCTGTTTCTGTCGAAGGATTCTCTAGAGAAGCTAGTCCTTCGGATGATGGAAGTCGGCCGAAACCGGAGGCTGGAGCGGTCCCTGCAAACAAGTAAGGGGGTCCTCCTGTTGGCTCCTGCAAAACAAGGGTGAGTGCCCGCCGGTGGGGTTTTAACCAACGGGGCCTCCGATGCTTAAGTTAGAAACTGTTGGGGAGGAAGTTAAAGCATAAAACGGAGGAGGCCGGACAGTAAGCGGTCGGGGAGCTTTTCCTTGGATTAGGATCAGATCCCGTGAACAGTGCCCAAAGAGGGTATTTATAGGAAAATGTTTGCTTGGGGCTCACGAATAGCAAGTGGGCCGCACGTAGAGGGCCCACGGATGGGCCTAGACGGTTGTTGGACCGGGTTGAACCGTACGGACAGGGAATCCGGATGGATTCTGATGATAGTCACAGGAGGAGGACCTCCAGTCGGTCCGGATGTTGGCAATCGGCCAAGACGCGGGCTCTTCGGCCCGTAGAGGTCTCTCGCACTTGAAGGCGGAGCCAATGGTTGCCGGTGGGTGCAGTCCGAGCGCCAAGGGTCGGTCAGAACAAGCCCTTCGGATTGTATGGGTCGGCCAGCCGACTCAAAGGTGTTTAGTTCATGCAATTGTTTTTCATCCATGGCTTGGGTCCGGGCACCACAATGGCCCCTCAATCTTTCCCAAAGTTTTGGAAAAGATTGATTTTAGTTAGCCGGACGCCATGCCATCGGAGGGAGGATACATTAATTGTTGAGTGTCACGCTTGACGTCACCTGACAGATGTCGGGTCGTTGAAAAGACACGGATGTCAGGTGCTGCCACGTGTCGCTGTCCGATTGGCAGGTCAAACTGACTGCCTCGGGACCCGTGCCGAATTATTAATGTTGGTACAATTGTCGCGTACCTGGGGAGCACCTATAAATAGGTGTGCTGGGTATGACTCTCGGTACCTCTATTCTTCGATCAAAGAGCCTCCGGAGAGCAACGTACCCTTCGGCCACTACAATCACAATGGATCAGATAGTTGAGCTGTCCTCCACGTCTTCACATTCAGAATCGGAGTCTTTATTCCGGACGACCCCCGCAGAACTCTCCTCCGAATCCAGCATAAAGGAGCCATCGCTGGACCGACATACGGCACCAGACGCGTCAACCTCGAGGCAGCCACCGGAAGGAAGACTGAGCAACATTGTTCGGCATTTTTTGGATGTGGACGAACCCACAAACGTTGCCCAGGGAGGGCGATCAGCCGGCGCACTGAGAGGGCCGCGAAGGACAAGACGCAAGGAAGCCTGTCCATACCTTCGCTTCTTCCGAGGGGGACCTGCCGAATATGCAGAGTTCCTCCGACTGTATGACATTCCGGACACAGTAACTTGCGCGGAAGTTGGGCCACTGATCGCGTATTCGGAGGAGCACATAACTGTTCCTATTATGGCCATCACCGAAGGCCAGCTGAAATTCCCGCTGCTCCCTTGATTTGCGCCTCCTCCTCTGACGGCCAGAGGAACGGGAGACGGAGTCAGCAGCGTTGGTGGCCCGAGCCATCTGGTCCCGGAGCCTGGCAATCTACGCATCTCTCTCTTTCATCATTCGGTCTACGGCTGCAGCGTAGGCTGATCCAAGCTCCGGAGTGAGGCCGGTCGGGGAAGAGAAGAGCCCCATAGAAACATGTTGGAGGGGAGGGGACGGTCCGATTGGAAGAGAAAGATACTGAACCACAGCCGTTGTGTTACCGTCTTCCATGAGTAGCTTGAGAGAAGGGCAAAAAACTGGATTCCACAGATACTGGTATCAAGTCCCACTGTGAACGCCAATTGTGGGGACCTGTTTCTGCCGAAGGATTCTCTGGAGAAGCTAGTCCTTCGGATGATGGAAGTCGGCCGAAACCGAAGGCTAGAGCGGTCCCTGCAAACAAGTAAGAGGGTCCTCCTGTTGGCTCCTGCAAAACAAGGGTGAGTGCTCGGCGGTGGGGTTTTAACCAACGGGGCCTCCGATGCTTAAGTTAGAAACTGTTGGGGAGGAAGTTAAAGCATAAAACGGAGGAGGCCGGACAGTAAGCGGTCGGGGAGCTTTTCCTTGGATTAGGATCAGATCCCGTGAACAGTGCCCAAAGAGGGTATTTATAGGGAAATGTTTGCTTGGGGCTCACGAATAGCAAGTGGGCCGCACGTAGAGGGCCCACGGATGGGCCTGGACGGTTGTTGGACCGGGTTGAACCGTACGGACAGGGAATCCGGATGGATTCTGATGATAGTGACAGGAGGAGGACCTCCAGTCGGTCCGAAAGTTGGCAATCGGCCAAGACGCGGGCTCTTCGGCCCGTAGAGGTCTCTCGCACTTGAAGGCGGAGCCAATGGTTGCCGGTGGGTGCAGTCCGAGCGCCAAGGGTTGGTCAGAACAAGCCCTTCGGATTGTATGGGTCGGCCAGTCGACTCAAAGGTGTTTAGTTCATGCAATTGTTTTTCATCCATGGCTTGGGTCCGGGCACCACAGTTTGAATGGTGCATTCCGACAATCCATCAGTTTGAGGATGAAAGGCCATACTAAAATGAAGTTCAGTACCAAATGCTTTCCGCAAGCTCCTCCAAAAACGAGAGGTGAAGCGAGGGTCACGATCAGATATAATAGACAATGGTCTCCCATGCAAATGGACGATCTCACGAATATACACTCGACTCAAAGAATCAACAGACTGAGAAACCTGAATGGGTAGAAAATGTGTTGATTTCGTCAATCTATCGACAACAACCCAAATAGCATCCTTACCATTTTGCAATTCAGGCAAACTGGAGATAAAATCCATGGTGACATATTCCCACTTCCACTCTAGAATGGGCAATGATTGAAGAGTACCTGTCGAACACTGATGTTCGGCCTTGACATGTTGGGAAACAAGACATCACATAACAAAATTTGCAACGTCTTTCTTCATTCCGGACAACCAGAATTGTCGCCGCAAGTCATGGTACATCTTAATCCTTCCCGGATGGACTGCAAAAGGAGAATAATGAAATTCATGAAGAATTTCCTACCAACACAACAAAGGCACAAACAACTTTCCTTGATAATGAACACTCATATCTTCGAACATTGCCCAATCTTGTGGTGCTTCACCATCAAGATATCTAGAACGGATGGGTGCTGACTCTTCATTATTGGCTTGTGCTTCCATAACTCTCTAAGATAACGAGGAATGAACAGTCATGTTGCACAAGGTAACATTCTCTCCAACTTCTTCGGCATGAAGTACAGATTCTCTCAAATCTTCCATGCACTTCCAATCACGAATGGCTAGGCTAGCCAAGTGACAGGACCGTCGGCTCAACACATGGGTAGCCACATTATCCTTACCCAGATGATAGTGCAACTCAAAATCATAATCCTCGAGATGTTCCATCCATCTACACTGGTGCATATTAAGTTCTTTTTGCATAAATAAGTACTTTAGGCTCATGTGGTTGGAGAAAACCTCGAATTTCTCGCCATAGAGATAATTCCTCCAACTCTTTAATGCAAAAATAACTACCGCAAGCTCCAAATCACGCATTATATAATTCTTTTCATGAATCTTCAATTGATGAGACCCATATGCAATGACTTGCCCGCTTGTATCAACACACAACCCAATCCGTTATGCGAAACGTCACAATAAATGGTATAACCGATGCCTCTTTTGGGAACAATAAGAATAGGATATGAAATCAACCACCTCTTCAACTCCTCAAAAGCAGTTTCACAAGCATCATCCCAAACAAAACGGACATCCTTGCGAGTCAGACGAGTTATAGGAGTGGCAAGATGTGAAAAGTCAAGGACAAAATGCCAATAATAGCCCACAAGACCAAGAAAACTATGGACTTCATATACATTAGAAGGTCTAGGCCAAGAAAGAATAGCCTCAATCTTGACCGGATCAACACATACACCCTCTTGGGACATGACATGACCCAAGAATTTTACCTCGAATAGTCAAAACTCGTACTTACTGAGTTTGTCATACATCTTATTCTCTTTCAAAAGTTCAAGAACAATGCAAAGATGAGCCTCATGCTCCTCCACTAAAGCGGAATAAATAAGAATATCATCCACGAAGACCACAACAAATTGATCCAGGAATGGGCAGAAGATACGATTCATTAAGTCTATGAAAGTAGTCGGAGTATTGGTTATCCCAAACGGCATAACCACAAACTCAAAGTGGCCATAACGAGTGCAGAATGCAGTTTTAGATATATCTTCTTCCCGAATACGCAATTGATGATAGCCTGACTGCAAATCTATTTTCGAGAAGCAAGTATAACTTTGTAACTAATCGAAGAGATCATTAATCCTAGGCATATGATAATGATTCTTGACAGTCACTCGATTCAGCTTGTGATAATCAATGCAAAGGTGGAGAGATCCATTCTTCTTCTTGGCAAAGAGAGTAGGCGCTCCCCAAGGAGAATAACTAGGACTGATGAATCCCAATTCAAATAACTCTTCAATCTGGGACTTCAATTCCTTTAATTTGGCCAGAGCAAATCGATACGGTAGAATAGAGATCGGAGCAGATCTAGGAATAAGATCAATGGAAAATTCCACTTCCCTTTTAGGAGGTAGACCTGGTAACACTTCTGGAAAAACATCAGGGAAGTCACAGACAACAACCGTCAACTCTTGATGCTCGAAGACATCATCATTCAAGGCCAAGCTGGCGAGCATACAATAGATGTATTGTGAATTCGCACCCCTATGTGTGTAAGTATAAGCCATTGTCAAAAAGAATTTTGTAAATAATTCTGTGATGGATCACCCCTTCTCCCTCTTTCTGTCAGAGCACCATTTCAGTAACACACATATAAAAACTATATCTCCCTTGCACCCTTCTCTCTTCTCCCCCTCAATTTCTCTCTGCCTTCATTCAATCTCTGCTTACCTTTTTTCATTTTGATTATAGAACACAAAGATATGTTTATACTCTTGAACCCAGAAAACCCCCTCTCTACCATCTCACGATCAAGCCTCTTCTCCCCTCTCTCGGACCCTGTTCACCCGTGCACCCCACTCCTTTAATGTCTCTTCAATTTCAAGTACCCTTCAGCCCTCTGCATTCCTCTAATCTTCAAAAGTTCACCCTATCTAAATCTCCTATTTTTCGATCTCTGTCACTCCTCTCACCCTATGTATTTTTTTCGAACCACATCAATATATACATACACCATTCAAAAACCAACAGGACAGAATCAATTTTGGAAACAATCCTCACGACCGTTTGAGCCTTCGCAAATCTGAGATGGATCGATTTTGGAAACCTTCGGTCTACTGCGGTTCTCGGTGAATCAATTTGGATCATCTGTGATTTTGAGAAGCCTTCAACCCGATCTGCTGTGATTGGAAACCTTCGAACTGAATTGGGAAGATCTTCACAAATCCCCTTGTGCGATTTTGCTGGTTGCCGTGAATGGAAACTCGATCTCGAGCTGCAATTTTGTAAAACTTACTGCAGATAGAACCTATGCGAAATCGATTTGGAAGCTTCGATTTGTGTCGAGCTTGGAATGAATCAATTTTGTTACTACTTGAAAATGGAAACCCGAGATCTGGAACCCTTGTGCGAATTAGCACCTTGCAATTTTTTGGAAACAATTGCTCTACGGTGATTTGTATTGATTTTGGAAACTTCTTGCTGCTACGAATTGATCTTGTGTATTTCCAGTTTTTTTGTTGCAAATTGATCTTTAAGAGGTGTGCGGGGGTAAAATGGGCTTGCACTACCCTCGCCTGTAAACGGTGACTTTAGCTGCAAACTGGGTGCTTCGCTACCTTGCTCCGGTTGTACCTAAACCTGCGCTTAGAGAAAACCGTCAGAAGACCTCCCGCCTCTAGCGGCCGGAAGGCTCTCCGATGGCTAAGTTAGTCCTCGGGGAAGAAGGAAGAACTCGTAAACTCAAAGCGCAAGGGATTTCTGGGGGCAAAATAGCATGTACCTTTCTCAGGCGGATCAAGTGTTCTTTATATACTGAGCCTTCCGGGTCCCCAGTTTCTCACTGGGAACGAGGCCCTTTCTTGGGCCGTACGATTGTCTCTTCTTGGGCAGAGCACAGGTCTGCCACGTTGTCGGTCAGACAAACAAGTCTGCACGCCTTTATACTATCTCGAGTACTGGAAAACCGTTGAGGAGAGAGATTCTGACACGCGTGATGCCGCGCCGCTTTCTGGCGTGCTGACGCGTGTACTTTCTGTCTGCCTTGTCCCCTCCTGTCATTTTACTGGGTGCCGCACAGCGGCATTGCTGAGACACGCGCCTGGCTGTACCAGGCCTGGTCCGGCACGTGTCTTACTGGAAAAAGTCTTCCCGCGCTGGGGAGAGTCTTGCCGCACAGGGGCAAATCTCACCCGCGTACTGGATAACCTTGGTGACGTGGCAGTCTGAGCCCGCGCTGCTGCAGGTTGCGCGGTTATCATCAGTACCCGTGGCAAATCGGAATATATCCTACCAAAATTGCCCCCTAGCTCTGGCTGCTTTAGCCGCACAACAGAATTAGGCGGAGCTCTGATTATTCCAAGTCCACCAGAACGTCATCGTTTTACTAACCGGATAAGCGCAACCGTCATCCTCTGGGGAGGCGCTTCAATAAATACGCTTTTAATGACCGGGGCCCACACACAACGCTTGAGGCTGACAGACGACCGTTGGGAATGATAGTCCCACGCGTGCTGCCGCTTTGGGAAGTGCGCAGAAGCGCGCTATAAAAGTGTGCCTTGGGAAATTTTTGAAGTTTACCCGTCTTCTTCATCTTCTCTGCGCGCCTGAAAGCCCTAAGCTTCTGCAATCCTTCTTTCCGTTTGCTCTCTTCTTCTTAGTAAGTTCCGACCTCTGCTAATGGGTTTCTTTCGAACCCTCGTTGACACTCCGGAAGGCCTTGACACCTTCAGGGCTGAATACGGAGTGCCGGACGACGTATGTCTAGAACTCGCTCCCCCTGATTACGACCGGGGGAAGCTGACAGGGACACCTACCACGTCCGTCTGATTCAAATAGTGGAGGTTGGTGTCCGCTTTCCTTTGCATCCGCTTCTCCGCCAATTCCTTCACCGTCTCAATCTCACATTGATGCAAGTGGCCGCCAACACAGTCCGCTGTGTGATGGGCGTCGCCGCTTTGAACCAAATCACTGGTTCAAAAATGTCCGTCACCGAGATCCTGCACAACTACACTGTTGGAAAGACTCGCGGTGATTTCGTCACGCACTATCTGAAGCACCGCACAGATAGGGTGAAGCTGGTCGACTGGCTCCCTGACTCCGCAAAGGGGGACGATGATGACTACCTGATCGTTACTGGGAACTGGGAGTTCCCCCCAGGATCGAGTAGGGATTACTCTGTCCCTCGCAGAGACGGGGAACCTCGTCAGTACTCTATCTCTTGCTTTTTGTTCTTCGCATTACTTTTCTGTTGTTTTTTTGACTAATTGATTTGCTGTTGCCTTTTCTGCAGATCCCCACACCAACCGTGATTCCCTGCGCAACCCCCGCTACCGATAAAGAGAGGTTGAGCGGGCCATTCGCTTCACAGATCCGTCCGGGATTCTGATTGACCATGCCGTCGACAAGCTTCTGGGCTACACCCCGCACTACCGGGGGTATCGCGGCAGACGTCGCCTCGCAGAGTTTGGACTTCAACCCCTGCCTGCCATTCCTGTTGCAACCGCTCCTCCCAGACGTGCTCCTATTAGAGAGGAGTTAGGATCGGAGGAAGAGGAAGAGGAAGAGGAAGAGAGAGCTCGAGGTTCTGTTGCTGCTGCCGAAGAGAGTACCGATAGCGACGAGCTCGCTATAATTGACAGGTGGGAGGTACTTCCAAAAGCTGCCTTGGATCCCTTTGCTGCGGGCACATCCACACATGGGCCGCACAGGATAGAACTTGATCAGAGACAACTGCTGCGTGATTGGGAGGATCAACCTCTTATGCTTGGAGATACAGGGGACATGTCTTCGTATTCTCTTATTGAGATTGCCAGGAGGGCCCGCGCTGGAAGCAGGACCTTGAGGGGACGTTCACTCACCCCTCCCCCGGCAACGGCCCGAACTGGTGATGAAGCGGCTGTGCCGCAAGCTACAACTGGGGTAATTCCGCCCGTTGCCCCCCAGCCTCTCCCCGTGGTCCCTACAACAGGTGACCTGCCCCCGCCCAATGCTCTAAAACGTGTGGCAGATCCTCCGGAGGATCCTGAGGCATCCAAAAGGCTGAGGGGTGCAGGGCCTATTACGGCCGAAGATCGGGTGGTAGCTGCTGGCAGTTCTACGGGAGTGTGGGCACCCCCAGTTCTGAAGGATGATAGGACTCCTATTCCCATAGGTGCCAAGATCTTTGACGGGACTTATGCCTGCAGACTTAGCCGCACACTTCTGCTGCCTGCCAACATGATCGATGAGCAGAGTAAATCTGCTAAGGAGCTATCCCGTCGTGTCCTGGTGTACATGATCAAGGTAATTTCCTCAGACCGCTGCTCCTGTTTTCTATTTCCTGAGTTTGACTTTCTTTCTTACACTTCTTTCTTGACCAGACTCTGCAATGCGCCTACGAGCTCGACACACGGGTTGTCCCCCAGCAAATCGAGTTGACCAAGACACAGGATAAGCTACAGGCTTCCTCTGACCTCGTGACTGACCTGAGGAAGACTCACGAGGAGGACAAGAAAGAGCTAGTGGCGGCCCACAACGAGGCCGAGACTTCCAAGACTGAGGTGGCCCGACTGAAGGGCTTGCTGGGGAAGGCTGAGGCCGACAAGGCCAAGGCTCTGGCATTCGTCCGCTCGGAGCTGGATTCCAAGACAAAGTCCTTTGAGGCTGAGAGTGAGGCTTTGGTCAAGAAGCTGAGAGGGAGCAACGCCGAGCTTGACAAAGCTCGAAAGGAGGCAGCTGCAGCATACGAGAAGGGTGCCGCTGAGGCCAAAGCCGGCTACGAGCGTGCCTTCGAAGAGCAGCTTCCAGAGATCAAGAAAATCTACTTTGTCGAGATCTGGAATCAAGCTTTAGAAGCTTGCGGCATTCCGGCAGACTCCCCGCTATGGAAAGAAGACATTGTGGCAGCTCCTGCGGATGCTCAACCTCCAGTCGTTGATGGGGCCTCCCACTCTGCAACATACGTCCCTCCTGCCACCTCGGCCGCTACTGCCATCCTTCCTGACACTCCTGCTGCTGGACTAGTGGAGCAGACCGCTGGACAGGAAGAGCTGGAGAGAGCTGCCAAGGGGCAAGCCTGAGCCTTGCATCTTTCTGCTTTCTTACTGTTTTCTTTACTTGTTTGCCATTTTCCTTTTGTTTCTGCTCGTCGAGCTGTACTTTAAACTTTTGGTAATACCGTTTTGTAATTCAAGGCTGTTTTTCTGTCTGGGTGACTGCTCTATTTTGACTTTCTGTGCTTCTTTTCACTTGCAATGCGGCTAGGCATCCTCGGAATCCCACACCTCCGTTGAGAATTTTACTTAGCTCAGACGCATTAGCTGGCATATGTTCCGAGTATTCTCTGTTCGGGATTGTTGGCCGTTTGCTGACTTCGAAGTCAATTCCTTGGAGCACTGGCTCCTACAAGGGATTGACCTCGGGACAACTGCCCCAAGCATTCTCTGCTCGGGACTATTTGTCGTTTCCTTGTTTTGGCTTAAACTCCTTGGAGCTTTGGCTCGAACAAGGAATTGATCTCGGGGTAACTACCCCAAGCATTCTTTGCTCGGTACCATTGCCAGTTTACTGGTTTTAAGATCATTTCCTTGGAGCCTTTGCTCGTACAAGGGACTAATCTCAGGACAACTATCCCAAGCATTCTCTGCTCGGGACTGTTGACCATTTGCTTGTTTTGACATCAACTCCTTGGAGCTTTGGCTCGAACAAGGAATTGATCTCTGAACAATT
>NMUG010000767.1:0-20328 GCA_002855965.1 Monotropa hypopitys | reverse complement strand
AAACTCTTTGAGATCTCATTTGTAACCCTTTGGGCATATGTTTTCCGGTTCTAGTGAAATTCTCTATGGCTGCCCGTGAACGTATGATTACATCACAGTAAGCCGAACCACGTTAAATTTTTGTATTCTTATGATTGTTCTCTCTATCTATCTATCTATCTTTCCCTCCTTTTGTGGTTTGTTCAATTTATTATTACATTCAATTGCATCTGTCTGTATTTGTTTATGGTGCTTCCACACAACAAACTGATATTAGAGCTCTCGATTGTCAATCTAGGGTTTGTTTCTGATGATTTGATTGCTTTGATTATTAAAGAACGATGTTTGGACAAGAATCTGGTAACCGTGACAAATATGCAACTTTGGACCCTCTGGATGATCCATTTGCATCCTACAAGACTGTTTTGAGTTACAGACTAAGGGAATCTAGACATGTGCTCTCTAGTGCGAAGTTCGACGTTGAAAAGTTTGATAGCACCAATAACTTCAGTATGTGGCAGTACGAGGTTATGAATGTTCTGATCCAATACGAGTTGGATTTTACTCTGAAAGACAAGCCTGAGGAAATCGATGATAAATATTGGGATCAGATCAACTAGCAAGCATGTGGTTTTATCAAGTTGTCTCGCGAAAGATCAGAATTATTTTGTTATGCGGAAAACAAAGGCGAAGGATCTGTGGAAAAAGCTCAAGGATAAGTTTATCACCAAGAGCGTGGATCGTCTTTATCTGGAAAAAAACTCTTCTGTTTCATGTACTGGTCAGATATAACCATGATGGAGCATCTTACTAAAAAGGACGACCCAGTGCACGAAGCTCCCGTATATGCAGGGTCTGGGCAAGAGTTGATGTACATAGCCTTATCCCTGCAAATAGAGAGGTTGTTTTCGATAATCGAATTCGTGACATACAGGCCACAATGGGATAACTTTACCGCTACATCGGATCCGCCCTTTATGGAGCATCTTACTGATTAGAATAAAATATTGTGTTGACCCTAGAATTTTGATGATGGTCTTATGTTGAATTTATTGCACAAATTAATTATTTATTAAAATGATTTAATTTATTGATTAATGTTTAATTGATTTAATATAAGCTTAATTGTTTTAAATCATTGTGATGAATTATCCATGTAGTTAATATCTTTAATCATGATGATTTCCTGTTATGATTATTAAATCAAATTGTGATGAATTATTTATAATTGAAAATATATTTATTGAATGATGTAGTGTAATATTTGATTAGAAGAAAATATTCTTGAATTATTAAATAGATTAATTGGTATTATTTAATCTAGTCTTGAATTATTTAATCAAGGATAATCCATTAAATGCTTTAATTGTTAAATTAATTGAAATGAGATTATCTCTCTTGAAATATGATAAATTAAATATGCTTCATATAATATATCATTCTTGAATTGTTGACATCATCTTTAATTAAGTCGTAATAATTCAGTATGTCATATATGTGCCATATGGAAGTAAGCATATGCTAATTATATTATATATCATTCCTTGTACGGTTTCAAGATAGGAATGTAAATTTTCCAATTTATCTTTGTTAAGTTTAATATGTCTTCCGTATACTGTTTTATGCAATATGCTAGATATTTTCGTACCAATTTTGAGTGCAGGGAATTTATGGACGAAAACTTCACAATATGAAAGTTTTGGGCAACCGGTATTTCCACCGGTATACCGGGCGGTATGCCAGTCCATGTACCAGTTGGTGTTTTGCAATTTCAAGCCAATTCCCGAGTCATGCGGTATTTTGACAGGTATATCGGGCGGTATGTCCGTCATCATACCGGTCCCATATCGGTTAGTGTATTTTTTAGGAAAATTTAAAATTCAAGCTCAAGATATTTACAGCACTGTCATCAACGACTTTGGAAGACTCTCAAGACTATATAAGAGAACAAGGAGGCTTGAAGAATATTTTACACACTTTCTCTAATCTTTACAAGCTTCTAAAGTGTTTCACTTTTCTCTAAGTCGCTTGTGTTTTAAATTTCATCTCTTAGAAGTTCTATTGTAAGGAGACTTGTATCTCCATTGGTGTTTCACTTTCATAGTTCATAGAAAGTCTTTCATTGTAAGGAGATTATGTATCTCCATTGTCCTTTTACTTCTTAGTTTGGAAGTCAAGGATTGTTATTTCTTGCAAAGATTGGAGGGCACCCTTGAAGCTCTCATAGTTGTTTAGGGTTGGAGGGCACCATTGAAGCCTCTCAAAGTTGTAACGGTTAGAGAGCAGTCTTGAAGCTTCTCAAGTGTATGATTTGGAAATCATTTGGTGATTTCCCTATTTAGTGGAATCCTTCATAGTTGTGAAGGAAGTGAATGAAGGTTGGGAAGAGACACCTCCTAATTGAACCACTATACATCTTGTGTCAATATCTCTCTTTATCTCTTTTTAGTTCTTGCTTGCACATTTATTTTCTCTCTTGATTTATTATTGCTCTATCAAAAACTATTTTTCAATCCGTTTTTTGAAACAATCTCAAAAGTCAGAAACCTCTAACCTTGTCATATTACAAAACTTGAGGTGTAACGCAAGACATTGGGATTGACTCTTGAACCGCTATAAAAATTATTTTTTGATATAGTAGTATTTATTCGAAATTGTTTGCATCGATTTTTTATTTGGTCATTGTTTTTAGTTTCAACCAACTCACTCCCCTCTTGGTTGCCTTTTGGGCCAACATACTTGCTGATTTACAGAATTTAGACGTTGATATCCTCGATGAGGATAAAGCGATCATATGTCTACCACCTTGACGTATGGGAAGAAAATAATCAGATATAATGAAGTCTCTAACGCATTCATGAATGAGTATCAGAAAAAGGATAAACAAACCAATAGAGATTCATCAAGTGAAGCATTATCCATAAGGGGCAAGTCTTATAAGAAGCAAGGTAGTAAAAATAGGGGTCACTCCCAATCCAAGAAAAGGGGACTCTACTTCTGGGAGAATTGCAAAAGAGGAGTGTGCCTATTGGTGTGAAAATGGCATTGGAAGAAAGATTGTCCAAAGAAGAAGGGCAAGTCTGATTCTAAGGCCAACATAGTAAAGTCTAAAGATTATGATTTTGATTAAGCTATGTTGGGTTTATCATTGGTTTGTCAGTCTGATCAGTGGATCCAAGATTCTGGGGTGTACCTATCATATGTGTCCTAATAAGGAATGGTGTTCCATCATTGATATGATTGATGGTGGAGCACTATTTATGGACAACGATCGTGCCTGTAGAACAATCGGGGTAGGGAAAATCAGGTTGAAACTACATGATGGGTTCATCCGTATTTTGTCTGATGTTTGGTATGTTCCAGACCTAAGAAAAAATCTAATATCGTTGGGTGCTTTAGACTCCAATGGTTACCGGATTACTATCGAAGGTTCTCTAAAGGTTGCACATGGTGCTATGGTTATCATGAGGGACATTCGTCAGAGCAACTTGTATTTTCTTCATAGGAGTACAGTTGTAGGTAGAGTATCCCTCGTCTGTAGCAAAATCGGGGAGGATAATTCCGATATTACTAGGCTTTGGCACATGCAGTTAGGTCATGCTGGTGAAAAGGCAATGTATGGCCATGAAGAAAAATCTGTTGAAATGGGCCAAGACTTGGAAGATGGATTGTTGTGAGCACTGTATTCTGGGGAAGCAAACTAGAGTCAAGTTCGCCACTGTGATTCATTGTACTAATGGTATACTTGACTACGTTCATTCAGATGTATGGGGGCTTGCTAGGGTTGTTTCTCTCGGTGGTAAGTATTATTTTGTTTCTTTTATTGATGATTTCTCTTGTCGTGTATTGGTTTATATCATGAAACATAAAGATAAGGTACTTGACATTTTTCTTAAGTGGAAAACTCTTATAGAAACCTAGACAGGTCGAAAGATTAAGCGCCTCAGATATGATAATGAAAGAGAGTATAGAGTCGATCCTTTCTCCAAAATTTGTGAGGACTTTGGTATAGCACGGCACTTTACGGTGAGAGGCACACCAGAGCAAAATGGTGTGGTAGAGAGAATGAACCGTACTTAACTAGACAAGGTGTGGTGTATGCTATCCAATTCTGATTTGGGTAGAAAGTACTGGGCAGAGGCAGTGGTGTATGCTAATTATTTGATCGACCGTTTGTCATCCCTTGCACTTGAGGGTAAAACACCATTGGAGGTATGGTCAAGTAAACCTGAGTCACATTATGATTTCTTGCATATTTTTTGTTGTCTTTAATATTATCATGGAAATGAAGTTGGATCCTAGAGCCAATAAGGCTTTGTTCTTGGGCTTTAGTGAGGGAGTCAATGGATACAGATTGCAGTGTCTAGATTCAAAGAAGGTGATCATCAGCAGGGCTGTGACATTCAATGAGCCAGAGATGCTAAAGTCGCCTGTGAAGGTTATGGGTGAGGAAATTACTCAGAAACAGATAGAGTTTGATACAACAATGGTTCCTCAGGTTTCAGTTCATTCAGTTGAAGAAGACAGTGGGGTTGAGTCAGATAATAGTATTATTCTGAGACCAGTTCATTTATTCTATGCATTATAATGAATTACGTCTAATTAAATCAAATTAGAAAGTAATTAATTGAGTTTGAAATAAATACGAAATGCTTAAAAAATTTAATAAGTTAAATGATATTTAAGGTAATCATTATGACTTAAACAATTAATTGGAAATTCATTTAAGATTTGTGAAATGAAAAGGGAGTAATAAGAGGAAGTAAGGTTAATGTATAAAACATGCGGTGACTGTAATCCGGCCGCTTCTTCGGGTTGGCTGTGCTTCGTCCGGAGGGTGGGAAAGTGCTGAGAGCTGGTCTTCGGATGGTCGGAGGGGTGACCTATAAGAGAAGAGGGGTTCCTCCTGCTTGGCTCCTGCAAAACAAGGGTTATAGCCCACCGGTCGGCAGTGACCGAGAGGGGCCTCCGATGGCTACGTCAGTAAGAGTGGAAGAGAAAGAGCAGTCGGTAAATAAGAGTCGGAGAGAATTTGGGGGAAGATCCCGTGAACAGTACCTCAATGTGGTATTTATAGTTTTCAACCTGACAGCACCAAAAAACAAGCGTGTGATGCGCACGAGGCAGTCCTGATGCTGACGTAAGCCCTAAAGATGTTGTTGGGCCGTTGGGGTGACCCGAGCCACGCCAGCACGTGTACGGACAAATCCCTAGTGCGCCGCTATGTTGAAGGTCATTGTTCCCTGTCGCTGCCGATGGTGGACCCCTCTGGCATAAGACCGACCGACAGTGGAAGTTGTGATTCCTCCCAGTGGGGAGTAGTCACACAGTGCTTCCTTGTCGTCCGGGCTGGATATGCCGAAGGTTGAAGGAGACCGCATGGCCGACCCGACTTGGCACCTTCGGATGTCTAGAGAGTCTGCTTTGAGTGCCGAAGGTCCGCATGATGAACCGCCGATTCCATCCTTCGGGCGCAGATGAAATGTGTGCCGGAGGTCCGTGAGGCCGACGGCCCTGGATTGCTCCGTGAGATGCTTGAACCGGGGTCTGGATCAGTCAGGTGGTCCGGTAGAGTAGATCTGACCCGCTCTAATTAAGGTCTGGCTACTATAATAGCCCCTCAATTTTTTCTAACATGTTGGGAAAGATTGATTATATGCTTCCGGACGTCCTCTGCTTTTCCCGTGGCTTGTTTGTGCCGGATGACCGGAAGCTTGTGTGTCGGAGGGAAGGGCAAGAATCTGGGGCATCGTGGGGACGAGCGGTGATTGGCGCGTCTGCTGACAATAATGATTGTTCTGTAACCGTCGCTTTTGTGGTGAACAAGCATCATCTCTTGATTGGCGGAGGTTGTCGGCACGTGTGGACACGACGTTTGATGGTCGTTTCTTGGAATCAGCACATGTCGCTGATTGGACCGCACTGCCGCCACGGGGATCGTGCGTAGCAGCTGTACAGTCTTTCTCCTTCCAGTATAAATAACAGGGGGAGTAGGAGGCTAAGACTTACTTTCTGATTTCCAGTCTCCGACACCTAGCCTCCGCAGAGCCCCCCAATCCTCCGACGAGCAGTTGAATTTCCCAATTTTCCAGCCTTCAACTCCTTCGAGAAACCTTCAGGTATTGCTTACGGATCCTTCCAAGTTAAATTGTTTTATTTATTTCCTTTAGTCGATCTCCTGCCGGATCGGTGGGAGATTTGCCTGGTTCGTCCACCTGTCTGCCGGACCGTTTCCTCTCCGCTGGTGGGTAAGGTATCCCTTGGCGGAGGCCACATAGAGTCGGCACGAGCCCCCAGTTTTGGAAATCTATCGCCCTCTAACTTCCATTTCTGGTTGTGTCCGGCAGGACATGAGTGCACGATGACGGACTCCGACAACACACGATCGGGCTATGACTCGGAGAGCAGTTTGGGATTGAGCTCCGGATCAAGCTCCATCTCTAGGTCCAGTTCCAGCTCTGGCTCCAACCGTCCCACCAGTCCGGCTCGGATCAGTCGTCCCCTGTCGCCTGACCCTGTTAGCGTCACAGCCCCGGCCGTTGAGAATGAGGTTGAAGAAGCTGAAGAATAGACCAGGCCATCCGACAGGCCATCCGGTCTTGACCGCCCTGCCCGTACCTATCATACGTTGACGGCCAGACCCATCTAGGGGATTCCTTTAGGACCGAATACGGTATCCCTCTGGACGTCATCGTCACCCTGTTGGCTGAATCTGAGGAGGCTACCTTCTCATCCGATCACGTGATTGTCCCCCTGATGGCCATTACGGAGAGGGGACTCCGGTTCCCAGTAGATGACTTTGTCCGGGACCTCCTCTGTGCTTATGGGTTGATCCACTTCCAACTGTCGGTCAACTCGTACAGGATAGTGGGGTGCATCTGGGAATTGTGCCGGACCAATGGCTTCAGCTTTACCCCTTCTGATCTTCTTTCCCTCTTCACGCTTTCCCATAATAAACAATCCGGATGCTATTTTTTTAGCGTTCAAGCCGGTGTTGGCGATCTCTTCTCCCGGATGCCGAACTCGGAGAAGTGGGCCAACGTTTATGTAATAATATCCGGCGGTTACAATTTCCCGGCTAATAGTTCCATCCCTCTACCGACTGAAAAATGTTCCCCTGGTATGATTTCCTGTTTCCATCCATCCATCTTAATTTTGATCCTGACGGCTGGTACTGATACTTTCTTTTTGTTATGCAGCTCTTTCCAAAGAAACCCTCCGGTTGAAGAAGGGAGCGTCGGCGGAGAACGTTAAGGCATTCCGAGCTATTCCAGAGCGCAATGCGCCAAGGCTGTTTGGTTATAATCCAACATACTTTTCCTTCTTGGAAGACAAGAGAAAGAGATAGCGTCGAAGGGCTGCCGAGATGTCCAGACCTGGATTCTCTATTGTCAATCTTCGGGGGAACCTGCAGACGGAGGAGGACGTCCCTTCTACGCCTACTGCTGATCCTTCGGCAGAGGAACCGGCCCATGCTGTTGTAGCGGCCAGAAAGAAGAAGAAGAGGGGTCGGGACGAGGCTCCAAGCAGGGCATCCGACGCCCGCAAAGAGAGGCACAAGGATAAACGCCTGGCGACTGCCCATAGAACCGACACAGAGACCGCCGGAGAATAGGTTAGGGTGTGGTCACCATTGCTGAAGCTGGCGGATGGAGGGGATATCCTGGCGACTGACAACGTCGCCGCCAAAACTGAACTTGCTCTCCCCTTTCTCCGGCTGCTGGAGTCGCTGGGCAACACTTCACTTCTGCCCCCATCCTTTGCCAGACGGATGGACTTCGGTTATTTGACCCTTGTTCAGGTATGTCTTCACTCCCTTTTTTCCCGGACCCATTCAGTTGCTCTTTCCTTGCTAATAATTTCTTTATCTTTCAGACGGCCGTCAACTTCACCACCTGCCACAACCACTTCTTGAAATCGATGGCGGAGCACGCAGGGCTGAAAGAGAAGGCTGTCGACCAAACGACACAGATCACTTGTCTGCAGTATGCCTTGGATCAGCAAAAGAAGGCCTCTGTCATCTTGAAGAAGGATCTGGAGGCTGAAAGGGCAATCGGCCAGAAACGGCTGGATGATGAGATGGCGACCAGAAAAGAGCGGCTGGAGGCGGCCGTTAAAGAGGTCGACCACAAAGGATATGGAGAGGAGTTTAAGGAGGCCAGGGAGGAGTACAAGGCCCAGGTAAAGGAACTTGTGGCAGAGCAGCATGAGCTTAGCTATAAGCCCGGATTCCTGGAGGGCTACAAGGCTGGGTATGAGCGTGCATTGAACGTTGTCCGGCTTGACAGAGCCCACCCAGTCTGGATATACTCTAAGGATCCGGCCTTCACTCTCCCTCCTTTAGCGAGCACCCGACCAACCAGGGGCGCATCCGGAAGCAAGACTCCGGCTTCTGGGGGTGGCGGTGCTCAGGCTGCCCAGTGAGGTCCTTCTCCGTTTTTGCTTTTTGTTGCTTCCATCTTTGTAGTTCCGGACCGCTTCTCTTAATGAAAAAATATTTCTTGTCGGCCCTTGTCTTACGCCTTTTCATACCTGCTTTGTGTCATTTGCTTCACAAAATTTGCAAATTAGAATGTTGCATTGGCCGGAGGCCTGATAGTTTCCCACCGAAAGCCTGGTAGATGCCTGCCGGAGGCATAAACAATGGAAGTTGTTTCCTTGTCCGAAGGCCGTGGTAGAATATTGTCGGGGGCTTGGACGAAGGATTTCATGAGAGTGTTAGGTTGGGACCAACAGAAGCCTAGCGGATGACCGCCGGAGGCTTGGTCATTGAAATTATGCCTTGACCAACAGAAGCCGTGACAGGTGACTGTCGGAGGATTGGCCAAGGAGAGAACCCATGAGAGTATTATGTCAGGACCGACGGAAGTCTGGCAGATGACTGCCGGAGGCTCGGCCATTGTGACGAAAGATCCTTGATCGGAGGCCGTAACAGATAATTGTCGAAGGCTTCGCCGAGGAGAGAACCCATGAGGGTATTATGTCAGGACCGACGGAAGCCTGTCATATGAATGTCGGAGGCTCGATCATTGTGACGAAGATCCTTAACCGGAGACGGACGTTTTTGTTGAAGCCCCTAGCTACCTCTTGTTGATAGGAGGACAGTTTGATCCTGGCGGACTCCCTTCTCTCTTCTGCAAGGTCCAGATCGGCAGCCAGGGTAGCGTCGTTTGTGGGTTGTTCGAAGTGTTGTGTCCGGATGGTAAGGAACCCTACTTGAACTAGGATGACAACCTCCACGCCGAATGCCATAGAATAAGGAGTCTGACCTGTTGATCGGCGGGGAGTGGTCCGGTAGGCTCACAGAACATGTGTGAGCTCTTCTTCCCATTTCCCCTCTTTGACTCCAGTCTCCTCTTGAGTCCGGCAGAGATAGTTTTGTTTGATGTTTCGGCTTGACCGTTGTATTGTGGATAATATGGGGTGAAGTTAAAGAAACTGATACCGAGCTCCTCACATGCGTTGTAGACGAGGTCGCCGACAAACTGGGTGCTGTTGTCGGACACAATTGCGTACGGTATGCCGAACCTGGAAATGACGTTCTTCCATATAAAGCGTTTGACGTCGGTAGTTGTGATGGTGATGAGGGGTTCGGCCTCAATCCATTTGGTGAAGTAATTCGTGGCTGTGATGAGGAACTTGAACCCACCCGGAGCAGTTGGTAGCTTGCCGACAATGTCGATGCCCCACTGAGCGAATGGCCAGGGGATGGTGACCGATTGCAAATCCTCAGCCGGACAATGGATTTTCGGAGCAAAGAGGTGACATTTGTGGCATGTCCGGACATGGTCTTCGACATCCTTCCGCATTTTGGGCCACCAGTACCCCTGAATGATTGCACGATGGGCGAGAGATCGCCCGCTGGAGTGACATCCCCCGCTGCCGATTGTAGCTCTTAAAGAATTGTTGGGACCTAGTTTGGATGGACACAGAGCAAATAGGGTCCGGTCCTGGACCACCGGTATAGGGCCTCCATTAAAGACAGACAAAAGTTTGCTGCCTTACAACGGACACGATGGGTCTCTTGACGATCCTCCGGTAAAGTGTCGCTCTTGAAAAAGGCCAGCACTTCATCCATCCATCTTGGTCCGTCAGAAATAGTGTTTACCTCCAGGATCGGAGGCTCGAAGCTGGACTATGAGACTGTGCCAAAGGAAATAGAGCGTTGGTCGGGGGAAGGAAAGCTAATCCCAAGCCATGGATTGTAACAGCATAATCAAGAGCGTTGAAGGCTGAGGCCAACTTTGCTAGTGCATCGACATGAGAGTTATGCTCCACCTCCATGGATATCTGCTCTATCCGGAAAGCCTTGAACTTCTGGACTTCATTGATTGCGAAGCTGAGGTACTTGAGAATCCTGTCGTCTCTGGAGTCGTACTCTCCGGTCAATTGATTGACGACCAACTGAGAGTCGATGTACACAAAAATCTCCTCAACTCCGATTTGATTTGCAAGGCGGAGTCCGGATATTAGAGCTTCGTATTCTGCCTCATTGTTGGAGGCCGGATACTCTATAGACAGAGCATTCTCATTAATGACACTTTCTGGAGAGACCAAAATGATACATGCGCCGGAGCCCCTGTTGTTTGAAGCACCGTCAACATGCAGCTTCCAAGTTTCCCCTTGGCACAACTGCCAAGGTTTCGTCGGGCACTGGGTACAAGTACCGGAGCGTCGTGGAGGCGGAGCAGTAGACGAGTCGTTGGCCGGAGACTCTGTTTGAGTTTCTTGGGGGATGACCCTGGGAGAAAACTCCGCGACGAAGTCGGCCAAGACCTGAGCTTTGATGGCCGTTCTGGGCTGGTATTTGATGTCGAAGTTTGCAAGTTCGACTGTCCATTTTGAGATCTGGTTTGAGAGATCAGCTTTCCGGAGGACTGCCTTTAGTGGGTGCTCTGTCAACACCGTGATCGTATGCTGTTGTAAGTAGGGGAGGAGCTTTGTGGATGCAGAAACCAAAGCAAGAGCGAGTTTTTCAAGAGGCAAGTACCTGATTTCGACAGGAAGAAACGTTTTGCTGGTATAATAGATCGACTGGTGCTCCCTCCCTTCAGCCCGGCATAGAACAGAGCTCACTGCATGCTGAGAGACGGCAAGATAGAGAAGAAGGGGCTCCAGGTCCTTCGGTGTAACCAGGACCGGCGGGCTCGAAATATACTACTTCAGCTGTTGGAGGGCTTGGTCACATTCCTTCGTCCACTTGTAGCTTTGCCGGCTGGTCTTGATCGTCTAAAAGAACGGTCGGCAGAGATCGGATGATCGACGGAGGCCACAAGTTGGATACTGTTGTGATCTGAGATGGATCCGCTTCTATCCCTCGGCTGGTGACAAGGTAACCGAGGAATTTGCCGGACCCAATGCCAAAGGCGCACTTCTCGGCATTGAGACGGAGCTTGTGCCTTTTGAGGATTTGGAAGATTTCCGTAAGATGTCGGATGTGATCGGACGGAAGTTTGCTCTTGACGACTATATCGTCGATGTAGGCCTCCATAGTGTCTCTAATCTGCCTAGAGAACATCCGTGAGACCATCCGTTGATAAGTGGCTCCTGCGTTCTTGAGGCCGAAGGGCATCACTCTGTAAGAGTAGACCCCCTTTGGGGTTATGAATGTCGTCTTCTCCATGCCTTCTTCGGCCATGGAGATCTGGTGATAGCCCATGTACGCATCCATAAAGTTGAGCCTCTAGTGTCCGGTTATGGCGTCGACAAGCTGGTCGATCTTGTCAAAGAAGAAGTAATCCTTCGGGCAGGCATCGTTGAGATTAGTGTAGTCGACACAGACTCGCCATTTGTCGGACTTCTTCTTGACAACGACAGTATTGGCTAGCCATGTGGGGTATTGGACCTCCCGTATGGCATTTGCTTCAAGTAGTCGGTCTACTTCCTCAATGACTGCCTGAGTGTGTGCCAGAGAGGAGTGTCTGGGCCTTTGGACGACGGGATGCCGAGAGGGATCGATGTTCAGCTAATGACAGATGAACGATGAGTCCACATCGGGCATCTCGTATGGAGTCCATGCGAAGACATCTATGTTTGCTTTGAAAAAATTTACCATCTCCTCCTGCTCCGATTGAGAGAGTGAATATCCGATGAGGAAGGAACTGATGTCATCCTCGTTGATTGGAACTGCTATGAGCTCCCCCACCGCTTTGTCGGCTGCTGGAGCACTGACGTCATCAAGGACCCGAGCATCTGGTACTTCCACCCATTGTACCTGCTTGACTTCTTTGTTCTCCCGGACGGCCGAAATATAGCACTTTTTGGATGCTGATTGGTCGCCGTAGATATCCTCCTGGCGTCCGGAGGCTCCGATGAACCGGACAACCTGATGGTAAGTGTAGGCGATGGCCTGCATGGAATGGATCCAGGCCCGGCCAAGGATGGCATTGTAGGGACTTGGAACGTCGACAACGATGAACTCCATGTCGACTGTCTTGGACCCCGGCCGGACTGGAAGAGGGATCTTACCGAGCGGCCAGACAGGAGCACCGTTGAATCCGACCAGGGGGACGTCGGCAGGCTGCAAGTCGTCAGAAGAAAGCTTGAGGGCTTGAAATAGGGAAAAGTACATTACCTCAGTTGAGCTTCCGTGATCGATAAGGATCCGTCGGACGTTGGATGGACCTGTGAGACCCGTATCGCATATAAGGGTCATTAGTAATTAATAATTAAGGATTAGGATAATGAAAAATATTATCGTATGGGAATAAGCAATAAAAATAAATTGCTAAAGCTTAAAAAAACTAATTAAAAGATTATTGGGAATTTTGTGGAAATTTTGGAGTTTTTAGAAGTAATTAGATATGAAATAATCTAATTGAAGGTTTTAAATTAGTTTTGGGGATCTAAATGAAGGAAACAAAAGCTAAGGGTAGATAGTGCAATAAAACAAGAAAATTAGGAATTGAACTCAGTGGTGTCGATTTGCTCGGAGAGGTGGCAAAGGTATTAGATACACAGCTATATCTATTGTGCTACGTATGTGATTGTGTCGAGAACTTATCTATATGAATTGAGGTGTCAACTTTGTGATTGTGAAGCTGTAGATTTGAAGAGTGTTGTCTAGAATTGTATAACGTATGTATACAACTAAGAGATGCTTCTTTAAATTGATTAACATTGAGAGTAAATTGATTGAATCGTTTATGAGAATTGTCTTTGCAAGCAATTGTGTGAGAGAGAGTGAATCAAATTGTGTGTTAGTAAGAATTTGATCAAGAATGAGAAAGGATGATCGAGAGAGAGGGAGCAAGGAGGGCTGCTGGAGTTGCAAAGGCGGGTTATGCGTAGAAGACGATAAATAGTAGTCTAATGGAGAAGGAGAATTCAAGTTGCGGTATAATCTTGTGAATTTTATTTGAGCCATTTGAGGTAACTATTTTCGAATCTAAAAATACAGAAATGTTGTAAATCATGTGTAGAAGCTATGGTTAAAATTTGGTAAAAATCAAATAAGTTTTGATATTGTAACGGATTAAAATCGAATTTGGGAGAAGAAACCCAGATTTTTGCAGAGGAAAAATCGAAGCTGTGTAATTTCTCAGATACCGGTATCCCATATTCTTCAGATACCGGTATCCTGAAATTGTACGACTGCGGTATCACAGGATGGCTGAAACCGGTATCTTAGCTTTTCTCCCAGATACTGGTATCCCAGTGTTTCCAGATACCGGAATCCCAGTAGAGTTCATGAAAACGGTATCCCGGAAATTATGATACCAGTATTCCAGTAATGTTCCAGATACCGGTATCCGGACTGTTCATGATACTGGTATCCCAGTGTTCGGGAAAAATAGAAGTTTTGAGAAAAATCATAATTTTGGGGGGTTTTAATGGAAAAACTCAGTAAGTTATTTATGGATAAATTATCAATACTCATTTAGAATGATTGGTTATGTTTCTAGGTGTTGAGAAGCCGGTGGATATTTTAGAGAATTTCTGCAACAATGTGAGTACTCTTGAATTGTGTAATTTAAGTAAAGTATAGGAAGAGAAGTACGAGAATTGGAATAATGAATATCCTGAATCAAATAGAAATGGTTTTACAAAGAAGGAAATAGGAATATGTTTATTAGTAATAAGAGTTCTAAAGAAGATTATATAATGGGAAGCATAAGGAAATGTAAATAAGAGTTGAGAATCAAATCGGAGCTCTGTAATTCTATAATTAAAGAAAGGTGGAATAATTTTGTGAAATAGATAAAATGTTGTGAAAGATGAAATAAAGGATAAAAGGCAAAATATTGTGAATATCGTGAATCCAATAGATATTCTATTAATCTTAAAGTATAAGAAATGTGAAGAGGTTTTATGAAAGAGGTGGTATATTGTGAAGTGTAATGAGAGAGAATATATGAAATGAAGAAATAGAGTTATGAATGAAATCATATGATGAGAAGAGGAAGAGGAAAGGTGCAAAGTTGATTACGTACAAAACGTACGACCATACTCATTGGTAAAATTGAGTGTACGCATAGAACATGTGGTCATGCTCATTGGTTAAATTGAGTATACGTACAAAATGTACGGCCATGTTCATTGGTTAAATTGAGTGTACGCATAGAAAGTGCGGCCATGCTCATTGGTTAAATTGAGTGTACGCATAGAAAGTGCGTCCACGTTCATTGGTAAAATTGAGTATACGCATAGAAAGTGCGGCCATGCTCATTGGTTAAATTGAGTGTACGTATAAAATGTACGGCTATGTCATTGGTGAAATCTTTGAAATGGAAAGGTGGAAATCTAGAATCTATCAAATAATACGTACAAATTGTACGACCGTGTTTCATTGGTGGAGTTGTATGCATATGAATCCTTGGAATAGAAATGTAGAAATCTAATCTGTTGTGAATAAGAGAAGTTGGTAATGTGCAAGAGCATAAAGAATAATATAAGAAGAAATGGAATGAGTTAAGAATGAATTATCAATAAAAGAAGAATGAGGAAATATTTAAAGATATGAATGTGTTGATGTGAGTTATAAAGGGAATTGTAAAAAACTATTGCTTCTCTTATTTATGCGTTTCTATAGTATTCACCAGCCGTCGTCGCTGATGCACGCTTGTGCTTTCCTTTTTAGGTATTTGGAGCTAGAGTCCACCAGTCCAGTCCAGCTGCAGTTGTGTCCGGATGAGTTGTAGTAAAAGAGAGTTTTTTACTTATCTTTCGATGTATTTTGAGAGGATGTTTATCTCTCATTTGAGTCTGCTTTCAAATTGTTTAGTTCAGTTGTAGTAGTTTGATTTGATGATGTATCAGGGCGTGTTGCCCAAGGTTTTTATTTCACATGAATTGTTTCAGAGTTGTATCAGAGTTTTTTATTCAGAGGTTTATTTCAGTAGTGGATTAGTGTATGCTGTCGTCATGTGTCATCTTTAGATAACTTGCTTTACAATTATCGGGGATGAGGCATGACAGGACCGACGCGAAGAGTGACTACGAGGGCGTCGTTGTGTGGAAGGTGGACCCAGTCAAGGTCCTTTTCTGTGAACGTGATGGACCAACCTAACCGTTTGGCTGAGTACTTTCGCTTTGGAGCAAATTCGACCGTGAGCACTTGTTTTGGGGGCAAAGGCCTGGTCGATCTCTGCGCGAAGACGAGCGGTCGCCTCTTTGTTGAGGGGGCTGTGGATCACATTGATAATTGGAATGACCTCCTCAGACTGGTTGGTGTGTCCGACGGTTTGGGCCAGCTCCCCAGTCTTCTGGTGGTCGATCCATCTGCCCAGATGTCCCTGCTGCACTAGGTGTTCAAGGTACGACTTGAAGGGTTTGTACCCGGTCGTAAAGTGTCTTTGCTCCTTGTGATAGGTGCAGTGGATCCATTTGTCCTTTGTCTTGTCGGCCATCTCCAGTTTATGGTCCGGCCATGCAAAGAAGGACTGGTTCTCAATGTGCTTCAAGACCAAGTAGGTAGGTTCGGTGAATACCGTGGTTTCAGTGACGAACTCGTGGGCCTTTGGGCCCTTCCTCTGGCCAGCTTTGACGACGTTGACCTGCCTCCGGCTGTTGGATGGCTAAGGTGCTTGGAAGTGCTACTCCGGACGCTGGGCCACCCGCTCAGCGAGAAGATCCTCCAGCTGACAGAATTTCTCCACCCGGAGCATGAGGTCATCCATGTCCTCCGGAGGGTGAAGCGTGAGGTCGGCGAAGATCCTGTTGTTGCTTTCCAGGTCGATCTTAAAAGAAGAAGTGGCCACTGTCTGGTCACAACCTTGGATCTCATCGAAGAGTTCCTAGTACCTCTCTGCACATTGCCGGAGGCTTTCTTCCGGACACTTCCTGAGGATGATAAGAGTGTCAACCTCTTTTGTCTACTTGCTACTTGTGACGAATCGAGCCATAAAGGCTTGTTCAAGGTCCCGGTAGCAAGTAATGCTACGTGAAGGGAGCTTGTTGAACCAGAGAGAACCGAGAGTGCCAAGGCTTGTCGGAAATACCTTGCATATAATGGCATCGTCAGTGGTGTAGAGTGAGATGATCTGCCGGAAATGGATGAGGTGAGTGTACGCATCCGTCTTCGGATCGTACTTCGTGAACTTTGGCAGATTGAAGCCTGTGGGAAGAGTCGCCAGCTCAATTTCCGGAATGAATAGAGAGAGACTGAGCTGCCGAAGCCTTGCGTTGACGGACGCCTTTTCCTGGACCGCTCTCCTGTCCGGACTGGGAGCTAACTGGCTTCTGCGGTAGTTCAGATGATCTCTGAGATCCCACTCTTTTCTGGGGGGAGGGGAGTCGTGGTCCCTGTGATGCCTCCTTTTGTGGCCACGATCATATCCTCCTGTCGGAGCGCTTGTGGTCCCTTTCTCGACGAGGCCTAAATTCTGTGGTCGGAGCTCCGCTCAATCGAGCCTCCGGTGCGATGGGTTCAGCAGGTACAAGGTCTCCTTCTTCAAGGAGATAGAGAGTCTCGCGGGATCTTTCAGAGCGAGAACTCGATACGGCGCTTCTAGACGGACAGCGCCTAGAGGACCGAGCATGGCAGCCTCTCGACTGGCGTTCAAGAGTGGGGGATCGTTAGACTGCCTTTCCCTTCCTTGAACGACCGTAATCGTTCGGCTTCCCCGGTCACTCTAGCTCCGGATGCCTTCTGGTATGCTCAGAATCAGTTTGCAGTGCATCTTCAGAGGGAGCTGGAGGGTAGTGCATGGAGCTGGCGGTGAGTCTCGCCAACTGATCCTTCAAAAAAGCGATCTCTGAATCCTTCTGACGGAGCTAATCTCCGGACGGTTGTGAGGAAGATCCCAACAGGTCCAGCGGTGAATCTTGAGCAACAGGAGTTGTTGGTAAAGCGGGATGAGGTAGATGGCCATGGTGACCGGCTCGCATGTTTCCCCGCCCATCGTGGAGGAAAGTACCACTAAGGATGAAGAGAGAGGTGTGGACTAAGGTCGCCGGAGTCTGAGAACAATGTCCCCAGCAGAATCGCCAAATGTGGTGATTGTAATCTGACCGCCTCTTCGAGTTGGTTGTGCTTTGTCCGGAGGGTGGGGAAGTGCTGAGAGCTGGCCTTCGGATGGTCGAAGGGGTGACCTATAAGAGAAGAGGGGTTCCTCCTGCTTGACTCCTGCAAAACAAGGATTAGAGCTCACCGGTCGGCAGTGACCAAGAGGGGCCTCCGATGGCTACGTCAGTAAGAGTGGAAGAAAAAGAGCAGTCGGTAAGCAATAGTCGGAGAGAATTCGGGGGAAGATCCCGTGAACAGTACCTCAATGGGGTATTTATAGTTTCCAACCTGACTTGGCATCAAAAAACAAGCGTGTGATGTGCACGAGGCAGTCCCGATGCTGACGTAAGCCCTAAAGATGTTGTTGGGCCGTTGGGGCGACCCGAGCCACGTCAGCACATGTACGGACGAATCCCTAGTGTGCCGCTATGCTGAAGGTCATTGTTCCCTGTCGCTGCCGATGATGGACCCCTCTAGCATAAGACCGACCGACGGTGGAAGTTGTGATTCCTCCCAGTGGGGAGTAGTCACGCAGGGCTTCCTTGTCGTCCGGGCTGGATGTAACACCCTTGAAATTTAAACCATATTTTTTTTTTGAAAAGACGATAAAGAGCATATATTAAAAGTCTAAGGCATGATAATACCATTCCCACCAAAACATCACATGATTCAAATGTCATCACACGTATGAGTTTAAAAGATACAATCCGGGTGTTCAACCTTACAAAACATGAATAACAAAAGAAAAGCAATACAAGTCCATATATTGGACGAATGCTCCAATGCTCTCCCAAAATGCTTGATCCACCCACCAAGCTAGACCATAGGCCCCTTCCCTAGAAAAGAGAGGGTTAGGCCATGCCTAGTAGGAAATCCAAAACAAGAAATTCATATGATTGCGATACATTAAAAGTAAGAAAGATGCATGCATAGAAATTAGGCATAATATTGAAGAGTGACTACCAAGTGAAAGGTAAGTGTTTTCCAAGATTTTCCACATATTATTCATTCTCATTCCCATCATCCCACAATGTTCCAATTAATAGAATTCATCAAGATTAATGAGTTTAGGCTAATTCCGCGTTAGCCGCTCGTCAACAAGCTAACCGACAATTTCCTCGTATTCCCCGACTCGACGGGAAGGGCCAGACAACCCCTCATTGCGCAATGTCGTGAGTGCTCACACTAGCCACTCAAGGTAACTCAGCTACCCGAATCATTTAGCCAACTCAATTTCCCATATTCGTTCGTTCATAATTCGTATAATGGCCAAAGGCCTAATTCCCTCAATGTACATAGGTTCCCGCATATCAATGTGAACGACATTCATTGAATTTCATGTATTTAGATTCCAATTGGGTTTTCCCCAAATTTCCCACACTTAGTCAAATTTAGGTTTTCAAACAATTTTGGGCGTTTTGATCAAAACCAAGGATTTGTGAAATTAAAGCCATGAGAGACCCAAATACATGCCAATTGACTACCCCTAACAAGATTAAGATAACAAATCAAAACTACACTTAACCCTACACAAACCTCGATCCTACTTACGCAAAATCAAAAAGATTTTGAGATGTATAACAAGGATATGAATAAACAAGGTTAGAATCCCCTACCTCAAGAAGATATACTCACAACCCTTGATTTGAAGCTCTACACACCACTGCGAATGAAGACCACCACCGCGTAGCCCTTGAAATCCTCTTCAAGGTTAATGAAGCACGAAATCTTCAAAACCCACTTGAGGTTGGGTATAATCTAGAGAGAAGTGAGAGGGTGGGAGAGATAAGGGTTTTGGGAGGTAGAGAGAGTGAGTTTGTAAAAATGAGAGTGTTTTCGTAGGGGTTTTGATATATAAACAACCTATGAAGTTCCCACAATGCCCCTCATTAACCCAACAAAAATCTGCAGGAATACACGCGGCGGCCGGTCGACGACGGTATAGTCGACTGATCGGGACCAATTAATGGTGCCCTCTGAAGAAGCGCGACCGGTCGACAACGGCTACGTTGACCGGTTGAGAAGAACAAAACCAAAATCCTAAAACTAACTGATGAACCGCGACCGGTCAGCAACGGCTACGTTGACCGGTCGCCAAGGCTAAAATGCTGAATTTTAAGAAATTGTTCTCCAAGAGTGATCCGGCCATGGCTTCGACAAATTTTCACCGATCAATACACGCAAGAATTTCTAATTACTATCCGGATCATTATTGATATTTTCAAATTGAAAATATAAATTTTTATAAATTTTTCGGAGTGTGACACTGGATATGCCGAAGGTTGAAGGAGACCGCATGGCCGACCCGGCTTGGCTCCTTCGGATGTCCAGAGAGTCTGCTTTGAGTGCCGAAGGTCCGCATGATAAATTGTTGGTTCCGTCCTTCGGGCGCAGATGAAATGTGTGTCGGAGGTCCGTGAGGCCGACGGCCCTAGATTGCTCCGTGAGATGCTTGAACCGGGGTCCGAATCATCCGAGTGGTCCGATAGAGTAGATCTGACTCGCTCTGGTTGAGGTTCGGCTACTACGAAACATATTAAGACTTGGGGGTCAAACTGAAAGAACAACAAACAAAAAGGGAAAAGGTGCAATAAAAGCTAAAACATACAAAAAAATGTCATGCATGTGATGTGTGTGAGTGAGTGTCATGCAGGAGATGTATACATCGTGTATATGTATTTGTGTATATCGTGGAGTGTATACATGCATGAGTGAGGTGCTGAGAATTCATCTGTGAGGTGTCGATTGTGTTGAGTATGTCAAAATTGTGTGTGTGCTGACAGTAAATGAAGAGTTATACATATATTCTTATATATCATATACATAGATTATATCAACTGTGTTGTGTGTGATTGTGAAGCAATTTAAGAAGTGTTCGAGAGAGAGAAAGGTTACGAGAAAAA
>NMUG010000766.1:0-20330 GCA_002855965.1 Monotropa hypopitys | reverse complement strand
AGAAAAATACTTTATAAAATACGGGTCGTTACAGAAAAATTAGAAGCAAAGAAGGAGGAAGCAAATGAAAACTCCATGGAAGCTTACCTTGAAGAACCCTAGCCTCCTTCCTTGAGCTCTCTCTAAAGTATATACAATGTAGAATAAGAGAATGAAGAGATAGGGCAACAAAAAATGTGGTCTCCCTCTTATATGACCCCTAAAAATGCCCCTAAGTTGTACAAAAATACCGCCAAGTGTCATACAAAATATATAGAATTTTAGCAGTTCTGGGCCCAAGGGACCAGTCCCCGGACTCCCGGGAGACCGGTACCCTTTACAAGTGGTTTCCTCTTCAGAACTCACTACTCAAAATGGTATCAACAATACGAACCAAGGGACCAGTCCCCGGACTCTTGAGAGACCAGTACCCTGGCTTTTGCTTCATTTTCAGGACCTACTGCTCAAATTGGCATCCACAAAACTTCTCAAGGGACCAGTCCCCGGACTCCTAGGAGACCGGTACCCTTCTTCTTTACACACATCTGCACCAAGAACAACTCTCTGTATCTTCCATTTTAGCCTGGAGGGACCGGTCTCCCTACTCTTAGGGGACCGGTACCAAGCTTCAGTAGCTGGTATTTTTGCTGTCTTGTTCGGGCTTGCGCTCATCAATGCCGGCACTCAACCGCTTATCCTTGATGCTTCACCATGCCGTGCAATGTCTGTGGCTGGCTTCTTGAAGTCATCATGGATCGCACGGGGCTAACGCATCCAATCATAGCACAATTTCCTATAATTATCCAAAAAATACCAAAAGCATAAAATATGTACAATTGAGGCATATAGGCTATAAAAGAACAAAAACAGAATGTAGATTAGTCCCTTATAACTACAAAACTAGGGACTAATCACATCCCCCAACTTAAATGTTGGACGTCCTCGAATAAAGAAAAGAAAAAAGAAAGGTGAACGAAAGGAAAACAAAAAATTTGCAACCATTCTAGGTAGGATAACTACCGCCCCACACAATTGGCAAGCATTAAGCATATACGTCACATTGTCACAACCACATAAAATGCTTCTCTAAGTGAAAAGGAAATAATGTTAACAAGAAAATCAACTGAATCACAAGCGATGCACTGAGCCTTGATTCCGGACTCACAAAGTTTCGTATATCACTCAAAGAGACTTATTGAAAATGTAAGCTCTCCCATGTATGATGCCAAAGGAATAGAAACAAAAACGAAACATGCACAAAAAATGGTTTTTGCACAATGAACGTAGGCATCGATCAACTCATTAAAGCACAAGAAGCATGGAAATAAACACATCATCACAACTTACAATTCCAACTTTAAATGCCTCAAAAGAGAATTCTAGGAGTTCAACAAGATCATCAAGGTATTTATAGCATATCATGACCGTAGGTACAAGGAAGGACGACACAAAAATGGCTACGGCTATATGTAGCTAGGTTAGCCTACCTGATACCATTGCCACTTCCTACTACCCCACATTTCTTCCCAAAAGACATCACCACAACATACGACTCAAAATAAAACAAAATAGAAATGACTCAATACTCTAACATACTACCAACAAAAACATCCACCGACGCAAAGACAAAAACAACAACCCAAAAGCATGTCAACTTACCACCAATACTGCTCCTCTTCTTCGGACTCCCCATCCGTTTCTTCTTGTTGTTCTTCTTCCACCTCCGAATCCGAATCCACAAAGGACACCCCGGTTCTCTCTTCCTCCCGACAAAGGAACCATCGAAGCATTTTCATCATTTTCCTTGCTTTTTCCCTTGGCGATCAAGTCGCTCATTAATCCACTTTGCTCCCGTCGTACTTCCTTTTGGCCCCTCTCAAGGTCTCTTTGGCTATGTAAAATAGAATCTTGGCGGCCATTAATTATTGCAAACCATTGTTCCGTGCATTCTTGGGGGTTCCGGGCACTTGGCCTAGTGGATCCCACATCTTCCGGATCCATTGGATGAGACAATGACTTACTTTTTTTCAATGAAGCTAAGGTAATAGCCCCGGGAATTCCGGGCACCAACTTGTCTCCAGCTCGCCCTCTACATCTGGCTTGTAAGCAAAGAGCTATGATCATCGCTGGAAATGGAATGTTTCCATTGGCGGTTCCTTTTTCTCGGAAGGGTTTCAACTATCCCCAAATGCCCAATGCCCAATCCACCTTTTCCCATTTGGACCCAAACACATATATAATATTCCCATCCTCTCTTGTGGGCGTTTTATTCCGGCTATATGGGCTAAGGTTGTAGCTCACCACCTTGTTGATAGCCCGATATAGCTCTCTCAATCCCCCGGCCACATATTTTTGAGCATTCGGATTATACGCATTGGGATCCTCGGCTATGGTATGGATTATGTGGTCAAGCTCACGAGCCCAAGCGGAAGAAGGAAAGGTGACCTCCTCATTGGACGGACGATTGTAATCCAAGTAGCGGGCAATGACGTCCGGTGTAATGGTCTCCGTAACGCTGCCAATGGAGGAGTCAATCACAAAGTTGTCTTGGATGGTCATATTCTCATAGAATGCAATAACAAGCAAAAAATGGTATCCAACGACTTTTTCAAAGAAATGCGCTAAGCCCTGAGAGTCAATTGTTTCGACGAGGGGATGGGTTTCCATGACCCTTCGCTCGACTTGCCGTTCACATTGGAATTTGCGGGTGCCTAACTTCTTTACCCATGCCTGTTGTTCACGGACGGCCTCGGATTCCTTATCCTTTTTTTCTTCTTTCTCCGTTCTTCCTCCTCCTCATCCACATCTTTCTCCTCCGCCTCATCTTGGTCGCGTTGGATTGACGGACCAACAACGACCATTTTCCCCTTTTCTTTGGCGAGTGTTTTCGCCCAACAGATTTTCGGGTCATGCCAACAACAACAATAGAGACTATGGCGAACCCACAAAACATACACATAACAAGAGGGAAGTAGTTACCGTGCAACGCAAATGCCAAATTTCGGGGAGATCCATGAACTGTGCCATTTTTTCCAAATCCATATTGGTGGTAGAGGGCTAGGGTTTCTGAGTTCCTCGTAGAGATTAAAGGTAGATAGGTGTAGAGATTTAGTGTAGATGGATGAGCTTGAGAGAGAGAGAGAGGTTGGGATGAGCTTGAGAGAGAGAGAGAGGGCGATTTTAGGGTTTTTTGCGCAGGTGAGCAAGATGGTGAGTGAAAAGAATTGCAGAGGGGTTTTAATCGGGGGGACCCAGATTTTTTTTCGGATTTTAAGAGAGGGACCGGTCCCCGGACTCCTGGGAGACCGGTACCCGGCTTGGATGCAAACTTACTGAAATTTGGAGAGACCGGTCTCCCTACTCCTCAAGGACCGGTACCCAGGATGGTTTTCCTGATTTTCAGAGCTGCTCCTGTTTTGTTCCCCACTGCTCTTCACACCTCCCCGACTGCTTTTGGTCTGAAATATTAACCCCTCTTCCTCCTTACATCCGATTTCCTAAGATTTTTCAATGACGGAGGACACGGACTAGGCTCAAAATGGGTCAAGTGAGACACTTTTGTGGTTTTATTCAAACAAAGAAATGCCTTTGAATCATGTTTTGTTGAGCTAAAAGATTTTCTCCCTAAAGCACATAAAATTTCTACTACTCATGTTAAGATGTGCCGAATTTGTAAATGCAAGTACATAGAATGAATTATGGTGGCATGGGAGAGCTTATAGAGATTGAATCGCCGCTCTCTTGATGCAAGTGACAAAATTGAATCCTTGTGACATTGATCCTTCAAACTTATAGAAGACCTAAGTGTGGTTACTCAATGTGACACATAATAATATCTACTTGCCAAAGTGTGCACCACCAACAAAATGCGAGAGAGATCCAAAAAAAATTAAAAATTTCACCAAAAGACCAAAATATATATATACAATTCCCTCCCCCAACTTAAAGTGAGCAACGTCCTCGTGCGTTTAAGTGAACAAAATAGGGGCAAGAGAGAAGAAATGGTACCTCCGGGGTGTAATGTCGACCACCCAATGCCTCGACCAAGTATGAGGATTTTTCTCCATCCTTGTTGTTCATCATTGGCCAAGCTTCCAAGGTGCACTCCTTCGGCTCCTAGATGGTGCCATAGCTAGTCACACGGGGCCGTCGTTGGGGCTTTATTGGGCTTACAACTGCGGCATGCAATCATACCCATGCTTAGGGCTCTTGAATGCCGCCCTCACCCCAACTTAGACCCCAATTACCAAGGCTAGTATGGTAGCATGTTTACCCTACAAAAGACTTACAAACCAACTACCTACTACACAAGAAATGACTATGCACCACAAAAAATGGAAATGGTGACAAGCACTCATGTCACGCCCCAGATTTTCAAACCATTTTTTGAAAACAATTTAAATAAAAGCAGTGGGAAACATTACTTGTAGTATCTATACATTCCATTCTATTCTCATTACATTTCAAGATACAAGTGATACAATATCCAAGAAAAGCGGAAAACTACAAATGCCGTACACGGCTACACCAGTGTAGAACTACAAAGTGAAGTGCTGTGAGGGTCCATCCCACCCTCGGGAGATAACCGAAAGAAAGGAAAGAGTTGCACAACTGGAGAACCCTGCAAGTACCTCAAAAATTCAGCAGCTGACTAAGATCCAGATCCAAGCATCCTCCTAGTCCCTGCAACAACCTGTGGGGGGAGGACCACGAAGGTTTGAGCAAACCACAGGCTCAGTAGATAAAATCCTGACCACTACCAAACATGCACGGGTGGTGCATGCCTAAGAGGGTCAGCACAAGTAAAAGTTGTAGAGGAAAAGCAGTAGTAGAGGACAACACAAGTAGTAAAGCAGTAGAGAGAGAAAGAGAGAGAAACACAAAGTAGTAAAAGCGAACGAGCTACAAGTCTGCCAACTAACCTCCTCAAGTGCAAGGGAAGTAAGTGTTTCTAGCCTAACGGCTAATCCAACACTCTCTTTCAAATCATCGCAACCAACTTTCTACCAAAAGGAAGTAACCAAGGGAGCTATCAAGAATTTGCGCAATGCGTATAAGGGTAACCGTAGCACACACACCACTCCCACGCCTCACCACCTATACTTGGAGTTAATTGCTTAACTTACATATTTTGTTAACACTTGAGATGTTCACTCATTTTCTTTCTTTTGTACAATTCATGTCTTACTTTGGTACACTTTCTTTTAGATTGCCCTTTTTGTTCATTGGGTGAGTTCCCCTTTAGAATTCCATCATAAGTCTATTCCAAGTCGACACATCTCATTTCAAGTGTTCACTTAGTGTTCATGACATCGATATTCCTTGGAATCCCATCATAAGTCTATTCCGAGTTATTATATTTGATTCGTGATATGAATATTCCGTGGAGTCCCATCATAAGTCCACTCCAGGTAAGCATAATTATTGTTGCAAAGATAAGTCATTGGAACCCTATCATAAGTCTGTTCCAAGTAAAGTCAAGTATCGTCGATAGGGGGAAGAGGGTAGTAGTTGGCCGACTAACTAACCCAAATCATGTCCTAGCATTCCCCAAGTAATGTCGGGAGGGCCCAAGTAACCCCCATTGTGCACAATGTCCTGGATGGAGCGACCATCCCGAGAACCCCATCATAAGTCCGTTCTCATATATCGTATCAAGAATCCCTATCGGAATAATCCTAGCCACGGCTAGTAAGCAATAATAGCGTTACATGTTAGTAGCGTCACCCTAGTCGATACTTCCCCTTTGGATACACTAAGGGGTCACGATGGGGACTACTTAACATCGCTCGTATCATTTGTAATATCAAGTTGTTACGTTACTGTCATTCACATTTCCTAGCCAAGGCTAGTATGTTACCTTTTTACTCTTCTCCTAGCCACCGCTAGTGTGTTGTATTTTATATGCCACCCTAGCCAACGCTAGTCGTTCTCATTCCATTTCATTATGTCATTTACATTTCTCCTAGCTAACGCGAGTGTTTTATGTTCAATGAATTCTAACCAAGCTAGTGTTCCTCATTCCCTTCGTCTCATCACTAACCAAGTTATCCACCTCTAACCATCTAGACAACGCTAGTACTCATACGGAGGGTATCACTCTTTCTTTAATCTTTCATTTAGAGGTGATAGATTCGAGATCATACACGAGTAGCCTTTGGTAGGCACATCCTCAATATTTGATGTTCATTGAGTACCTTTCACATCTCACCGAGTTTCACACCGTAAATTCAACCTTGATCATGTCAGGGGGGGGAAACCCACAAGGTTGTTCCATTTGGGGTGGCCATCAAGTTCGACCACCCGCTTCAAGCTCCTATTCTACACATACGTGGGCAAGTCCATGTCTCCGACCTTGGCGATGCCAAACGAGACTTCACACAACCAATAGGATCTCTAGGTTACCCAATGCAACCCCTTGACCTCAATTCCAATTTCATGTTTGATACCCAATGTATGGGTTTTACGATGATTCTATGTGTATCGTTTCGATAAGAATTCAAGTTTATTACGTGGTTCTCCCATATATTTATCCAAGATTTACTAAGGACATTTATCGAACATGTGGCGTCTAAGAGATTAAAGGTGACCAACCAATCTCATATCTACAATTCAATACTCGTGACACCAACCCAAATTCGTATGATTATACCGTAGGATTTCCAACCTAACCCCAAATATTACACGATCACAACTCTATGGGAATCTTAGTACGAATATGGGAATCACACACACACGCGCATATTTGATAGAAATCAAGAATTTATCCACCGGAGCAATCGCCGGAGTAGTCGCCGAAAAGTCGTCGGAAAATGTTGCCGCAAACCAAATCCGCCATCGCGTAGATCTCCTCCTCCTCTTCAACGTTCCTAAAGACCGCATCTCCATAGCTCCTCGCTGGAAAGTCGTCGGAGTCTTCAAACTCACCGGATGGACTCGCCATGTGGGTCACCGGAAAGCTCTCGCCAAGGGGAGCAACGTTTCTCCTAACCATTTCTCGATCCGAGCTTCTTCATCAAGCTCCAAAATTCGGATTTTGGAGGAATGGGGAAAGTATGGGGCTTACCGGAGAGCTAGAGGTGAGAGGAATAATGTTTCTTCTTCGGATATCTCCATCCGAGCCTTGGAGGGAGGAGATATGGAAGAGAGAGGGGAGAGCTCCATTAATGGAGGTGAGGAGAGAGAGAGAGAGTCTTTAGGGTTAGAAATGAGGAAAAAGGGTAAGAATGACAAAAATCGGGCTCCCAATGATATATATAGTCCCCCTAGGTGAATGGACACAAAAGCCCTTAATGAAATAAAAACTGCCAGAAAATACACAGGGGTACCGGTCTCTTAATGTTTAGGAGACCGGTCCCTTCCCACCTCGGACCTCACTGCCTTGAAGGAGACCGGTCTCTTGATTTTTGGGAGACCGATCCCTACACACTAGGAACCTCTCTACTTTAAGAGAGACCGGTCTCTTGATTTTTGGGAGACCGGTCCCTTAGAGAAAATTTCCAGAATTTTCACAATGGGACTTCGAAGAGTATTTCGATCATAACTTCTTCGTCCGGACTCCGATTGAGGTGATTCAAGTTGCATTGGATTCGTAATTTAATTCTCTACGAAATTGGTGAAGAATTTTTTCGAATTCAGAAAATGTTTCGGAGTCGTAATAGGCCTAGAGGACCCTCGGCATATTGCCGGAACAACCTAGGACAACGCCATCCACTACCGGGGACTCTAACTACCCCGAACCATTGAATTTCATCGAGTGAGGCTCGATATCAACAATAATGAGATTTAAGAAATTGTTCAGAATTCTAGGTCGTTACATCTCAATCTTCTTAAAAGAATTTCGTCCCCGAAATTTACTAGGGATAGAAATGCATCGAAACACTGAAGGACAAATGTTCATGTTCATACCATAAACCACAAGACAAGATCGAAAGGGATACTTCCCGATACAAAGGACACTGATACGGTCGTCAATTTAACAACGATGCAACAACGAAGAGAATCATGCTTCTCAAAAGGAATTGACCAATAATTTGTAAAGCGACCACAAGCGAACGATCTTTCTCAAGAAGAGACAACCCCAATCCATAGGGCAACAACAAGGATGAAAATATTTCCCAAAGAACCAATCGACAATCAATCAAATGACCCAAACGTTTTCCAAGAAAACTACCAACAAGCAAGAGGGCAACGGCAAGCAAACAATTGTTCTCAAGAAACAACCACTCATGCACGGTGCCACCATAGATGAAACATTTCTATTAAGAACTAGGAGCCAACAATTTGTAGAAGTCAAGCCAAACCAAACCGCGTGTTGCACAAAGGGTCAAAGGGACAACTCCCGAGATGGTGCGGACACGTTGGTACAACAATCAATCTCATCAAGAGTATGACAAACAATAGATGCTCCAAAATTTCAAATGTAGGAAGCCGGTAGTCGAATACAACAACAAGTATAAAGGAGCAACGAAACATGGACGGGAATACGATCGTCGATCTTCATTATTATTATTGTTTCACCATTATCATACGTGTATTTTCACAAAATTTTCGTGCTACTGTTTCCCACGAACACCCACCCACATATACATAGATATATATAGGTGGACATATACGTCCCCACACACACACCCAATGTGACATCAAGTGACACAAGGGTTTGAGTGAGAGATGTGCCGGCTGGACACGTACGCCACTCAACCTCCTTGGGTCATCCATAGTCGCACGATCAAAGAAATAACACACGCAGTCGATTCTACACAGAAGGTGCAAGAATAGACGACTCAACCACTCGCTCCCAATCTACCACGATCTACCCAATGTCACGGGTTCCAAAACGATTCGCGAGATCGATTGGAATTCCAAGAGCACATCCAACTGAACAAGTGGAGGCAAGATAAATGTCATTCATTGTCAGCAACCGGAATAACACGAAGAACTTTGACACTCGGTCAAGATGTCCACCAAGAGACCGCGAACCCAACAGAGGGGTTTCACCCAACACAGTTCCAAAGAAGGGAAGCGATATTTGCATGAGAGTCGCTGCACCTCCAAACAAACCGCTGAAGCAAAGGGGTGGATGCCAACAGGTGCATTGCCAAGATTGGTTCCTCTCTCGAACCGAAGTCTAGAAACAAACTATTGTCAACTTGAATCTCCTTGTTACCACTGCGCAACTCTGATATCGACCGAAGACGGTATCCCCATTGACTAACACTCAGTCTTGAAGTCCACGCTCCACAGTTTACTGTCGATGGAGCATTCGAAGGAGAAGCCACACGGGTATAGCACAATCAACGGGGATTTCACGAATCAACCATACAAGAGACCAAAGTACGAATACGTCACTCAGCGAAGTACAAAGATCACAACGAAAGAATGCCAGTATCAATCAAGCCAAGTGCCATACAGAAGAGGAAAGGGACAACTCCTGATTGGGCGTGGGCACCAAAGTCATCGCAGAGCCTGACACAGCTGAACAGAACAAGGTAGGGTGATTGCCGCGTAAGACGTTGCCAAGAAGAGTTCACGATGAACGGAACTGAACTGAAAAGTGCTCCAATCGAATAGCATCTATTGCCGCTCACGGGAATAGCCGAATGGTAACATGGCCGTGCAAACACATGGCCGAATAAGAACCAGCTAAACGAGAACACAACTGCACTGGGGTATTGCCGAGCCCAAGCGTCGCCGATGGGAATCAGACATTGCAGAACGTAGGTGCAGGATTACATCGTCCATTACCGCGCTGGGCACAAACTGCCGTACGGTCGGCACCAAGCTGCACAAGAACTGATCCGAAGAAGCAAGAGATCATAATCATACGAAGTAGAAAATCAACTGACTGACCTAGACAAGGCCACACTGATGGAGCGCTGCTGCGCACGAGCAAGTTGGATACAGCCAGGGAGCGCTGTAATGCGAGATCGAGGCCCAACCAACAAGATACGAGAGAATCACATCCGAGATTTGCTGCAACTGCACAACGCATGTCATTGCGCAGAGAATAACCGATCGAAGAAATCTTTCCGAGAAGCTAGCACACGACTAGCAACCAATTCAGGTCACCGCGAAGTTCAAACGGGCACGAGAAGAACAAGCAGCTTCCAAGAAGCATCTGGTTGCCACGAAAACAACTCCAAACCTTAATTCACAAATGTCTATATCGAATCTCGAACGATTTTACCGACTACAAACCATCGCGAAACCACGACCAGTCGAAAAGGATGCGCTATCGTCGCACTTACACTAACGTGCTAACGAACGAAGGCGTTGGGACACCTCGCTTCACAGGCAAACGCAGGCAACTCAACCTCTTTAAAAGAGAAAAACCAGAAAATCACAATTTCACCTTAAAGACCTCATTAAAACGTGGGACAAGCGCGAATTCCTACGGACCAAGCCAATCTCACCACAATTTCTTGGAATTTGCCTCACAAAACCACAATGATCATGCCACCTACTCTCAAGGGGCTCAACAAGGTGCTAAGAATCGCCGACTAGTGCCAGAACTTTCCAAGAGAATTCTACTACGCCATCATAAGATCGAGATTCTTACCTATATAGCGACAAGGTAAAAGAAACCACTACAATCACCTCAAAATTTTCCAAAGAGTTTCAACCTGTTGCAGATACCGACTCTACTCTAGCAATCCTAGAGGAGACCACAATAGCACAAAGACCGCCAAAGAATGCATCGAAGATGCCAAGGGTAGGGATACCAAGATATTCAACAACTACAAGGCAACTGAACTTGCCATAAAGATCAACATTCGACTTCCCAGGGGTGGAGAAACTCGACATCTGTGGAAAGAGACAGAACAAACAGAGTATCAACAAGAAGCGGAACCAAGAAGTAAAAGTGCGTCACAAGCACGATGAAAGAACACTGTAATGACAAAGAAAACCCATGGAGACTAGGTGTCTCCACACGGTTCCAAGGTATTCGAACCGAAAGCTCTGATACCAAGTTGTCATGCCCCGGATTTTCAAACCATTTTTTTAAAACAATTTAAATAGAAGCAGGGGGAAACATTACTTGTAGTATCTACACATTCCATTCTGTTCTCATTACATTTCAAGATACAAGTGATACAATATCCAAGAAAAGCGGAAGACTACAAATGCCGTACACGGCTACAACAGTGTAGAACTACAAAGTGAAGTGCTGTGAGGATCCATCCCACCCTCGGGAGATAACAGAAAGAAAGGAAAGAACTGCACAACTGGAGAACCCTGCAAGTACCTCAAAAATCCAGCGGCTGACTAAGATCCAGATCCAAGCATCCTCCTAGTCCCTGCAACAACCTGTGGGGAGGGGGGGGACCACGAAGGTCTGAGCAAACCACAGGCTCAGTAGATAAAATCCTGACCACTACCAAACATGCACGGGTGATGCATGCCTAAGAGGGTCAACACAAGTAAAAGCTGTAGAGGAAAAGCAGCAGTAGAGGACAACACAAGTAGTAAAGCAGTAGAGAGAGAAAGAGAGAGAAACACAAAGTAGTAAAAGCGAACGAGCTACAAGTCTGCCAACTAACCTCCTCAAGGCTAATCCAACACTCTCTCTCAAATCGTCGCAACCAACTTTCTACCAAAAGGAAGTAACCAAGGGAGCTATCAAGAATCTGCGCAATGCGTATAAGGGTAACCGTAGCACACACACCACTCCCACGCCTCGCCACCTATACTTGGAGTTAATTGCTTAACTTACATATTTTGTTAACACTTGAGATGTTCACTCATTTTCTTTCTTTTGTACAATTCATGTCTTACTTTGGTACACTTTCTTTTAGATTGACCTTTTTGTTCATTGGGTGAGTTCCCCCTTAGAATTCCATCGTAAGTCTATTTCAAGTCGACACATCTCATTTCAAGTGTTCACTTAGTGTTCATGACATCGATGTTCCTTGAAATCCCATCATAAGTCCATTCCAAGTTATTATATTTGATTCGTGATATGAATATTCCGTGGAGTCCCATCATAAGTCCACTCCAGGTAAGCATAATTATTGTTGCAAAGATAAGTCATTGGAACCCCATCTTAAGTCTGTTCCAAGTAAAGTCAAGTATCGTCGATAGGGGGAAGAGGGTAGTAGTTGGTCAATTGACTAACCCAAATCCTGTCCTAGCATTCCCCAAGTAATGTCGGGAGGGCCCAAGTAACCCCTATTGTACACAATGTCATGGATGGAGCGACCATCCCGAGAACCCCATCATAAGTCCGTTCTCGTATATCGTATCAAGAATCCCTATCGGAACAATCTTAGCCACGGCTAGTAAGCAAGAATAGCGTTACATGTTAGTAGCGTCACCCCAGTCGATACTTCCCCTTTGGATACACTAAGGGGTCACGGTGGGGACTACTTAACATCGCTCGTATCATTTGTAATATCAAGTTGTTACGTTACTGTCATTCACGTTTCCTAGCCAAGGCTAGTATGTTACCTTTTTACTCTTCTCCTAGCCACCGCTAGTGTGTTGTATTTTATATGCCACCCTAGCCAACGCTAGTCGTTCTCGTTCCATTTCATTATGTCATTTACATTTCTCCTAGCCAACGCGAGTGTTTCATGTTCAATGAATTCTAACCAAGCTAGTGTTCCTCATTCCCTTCATCTCATCACTAACCAAGTTATCCACCTCTAACCATCTAGACAACGCTAGTACTCATACGGAGGGTATCACTCTTTCTTTAATCTTTCATTTAGAGGTGATAGATTCGACATCATACACGAGTAGGCTTTGGTAGGCGCATCCTCAATATTTGATGCTCATTGAGTACCTTTCACATCTCACCGAGTTTCACACCGTAAATTCAACCTTGATCATATCACAGGGGGGCACCCACAAGGTTGTTCCATTTGGGGTGGCCATCAAGTTCGACCACCCGCTTCAAGCTCCTATTCTACACATACGTGGGCAAGTCCATGTCTCCGACCTTTGCGATGCCAAGCGAGACTTCACACAACCAATAGGATCTCTAGGTTACCCAATGCCACCCCTTGACCTCAATTCCAATTTCATGTTTGATACCCAATGTATGGGTTTTACGATGATTCTATGTGTATCGTTTCGATAAGAATTCAAGTTTATTACGTTGTTCTCCCATATATTTATCCAAGATTTACTAAGGACTTTTATCGAACATGTGGCGTCTAAGAGATTAAAGGTGACCAACCAATCTCATATCTACAATTCAATACTCGTGACACCAACCCAAATTCGTATGATTATACCATAGGATTTCCAACCTAACCCCAAATATTACACAATCACCAGTCTATGGGAATCTTAGTACGAATATGGGAATCACACACACACGCGCATATTTGATAGAAATCAAGAATTTAGCCACCGGAGTAGTCCCCGTAAAGTCGCCGAAAAATGTTGCCGCAAACCAAATCCGCCATCGCGTAGATCGCCTCCTCCTCTACAACGTTCCTCAAGACCGCATCTCCATAGTTCCTCGCCAGAAAGTCACCGGAGTCTTCAAACTCACCGGATGGACTCGCCATGTGGGTCACTGGAAAGCTCTCGCCAAGGGGAGCAATGTTTCTCCTAACCATTTCTCGATCCGAGCTTCTTCATCAAGCTCCAAAATTCGGATTTTGGAGGAATGGGGAAAGTATGGGGCTTACCGGAGAGCTAGAGGTGAGAGGAACAATGTTTCTTCTTCGGAGATCTCCATCCGAGCCTTGGAGGGAGGAGATATGGAAGAGAGAGGGGAGAGCTCCATTAATGGAGGTGAGGAGAGAGAGAGTCTTTAGGGTTAGAAATGAGGAAGAAGAAGGGTAAGAATGATGAAAATCGGGCTCCCAATGATATATATAGACCCCCTAGGTGAATGGACACAAAAGCCCTTAATGAAATAAAAACTGCCAGAATATACACAGGGGTACCGGTCTCTTGATTTTTAGAAGACCGGTCCCTTCCCACCTCGGACCTCACTGCCTTGAAGGAGACCGGTCTCTTGATTTTTGGGAGACCGGTCCCTACACACTAGGGACCTCTCTGCTTTAAGAGAGACCGGTCTCGTGATTTTTGGGAGACCGGTCCCTTAGAAGAAATTTCCAGAATTTCCACAATGGGATTTCCGAGAGTATTTCGATCATAACTTCTTCGTCCGGACTCCGATTGAGGTGATTCAAGTTGCGTTGAATTTGTAATTTAATTCTCTACGACATTGGTGAAGAATGTTTTCGAATTCAGAAAATGTTTCGGAGTCATAATAGGCCTAGAGGAACCTCGATATATTGCCGGAACAACCTAGGACAATGCCATCCACTACCGGGGACTCTAACTACCCCGAACCATTGAATTTCATCGAGTGAGGCTCGATATCAACAATAATGACATTTAAGAAAATTTTCAGAATTTTAGGTCGTTACAACTCACGCGACTCCCACGGGTTATACTTTTCTCCCCATTTCGTTCACTTAGCAATGGTTTAGAGAAGGAATCTCCCGGTATTCCTGGGTAGGTTTGTACACAAGAGGTTAGCTCTCTAAGGTCGCACTTTGTGGCTAAACCTTGAGAGCCTCCAATCCCTTTTCCCTTCCATCCGTACTTTACCGAGGTAATCCCAGATAAAACATCGATAAGGCTAACTCCACGGGTGGCTATACCAGACCGTCAAACGGCCGCTCGAGCACGGCCTACACTGAAGGTATCTCGACTTTCATGGATTTATAGTCTCCTAGACTCATGAACGCTCAATTTTCATAAATAAGATCCACGAGTGATATTTCTTCCACCATGGTTCCATCCTTGATTTCCTCACTTATCCCCTCGATATATGGCTTTAATCATTGTCCATTCACTTTAAAAACATTGCCAATTCGAGGGTCTTTGATGTCGATGGCCCCATAAGGGTAAACATGTGTCACAATAAATGGGCCATCCCATCTTGATCGTAACTTACCGGGGAAGAGTTTTAATCTAGCATTGAAAAGCTACACTTTCATACCAATTGTAAAGGACTTTCTAAGTATATGTTTATCATGGAAAGCCTTAGTCCTTTGCTTATAAATGCATGAGTTTTCAAAGGCTTCATTTCGCATCTCTTCTGACTCTAAAACTTGGAGCTTTTGGTTTATGCTTGCGGTCTCAATATCAAAGTTAAATTGCTTAATGGCCCACATGGCCCGATGCTCCAACTCTACCGGTAAATGGCACCTCTTCCCAAACACCAATCTATAAGGAGACATGCCAATGGGCGTCTTATAAGCGGTACGGTAGGCCCATAATGCGTCGTCTAATCTCAACGACCAATCTTTTTGGTCGGACCTAATCATTTTTTCCAAGATGCGCTTTATCTCCCTATTTGACACCTCCACTTGGCCACTTGTTTGCGGGTGGTAAGGTGTTGCCACCTTATGTGTGATCGAATATTGCCTAACAAGGACATCAAAATAACGGTTAAGAAAATGGGTCCCCTCATCACTAATAATGGCCCGCGGATAGCCAAACCGTGTAAAAATGTTAGTTTGCAAGAACTTGATGACCACTTTGTGGTCATTGGTTCTTGTGGCTACTGCCTCCACCCACTTAGAAACATAATCAAAAGCTACTAAAATGTACTCATTCCCATGCAATCAAGGGAACGGACCCATAAAATCAATGCCCCACATATCAAAGATCTCAACAATCAAAATTGGGGATAAGGGTATCATGTTTCGCCGTGACATGTTTCTGGTCTTTTGGCATCTAAGGCATGCTTGACAAAAGTCATGGGCATCCTTAAAAAGGGTGGGCCAATAGAATCCGCTTTGGAGGACCTTCGCGACCGTCTTTTTTCCGCTAAAGTGGCCCCCGCACTCAAGAGTGTGATAAAAAGTAAGTATGCTATGAAACTCACACTTGGGGACACACCTTCGAATAATTTGATCCGAGCATACTTTAAAAAGCTCCGGATCCTCCCAAAAATAATATCTCACTTGTGCGAAAATCGGTCCTTGTCGGACTTGGACCATGCGGAAGGAAATGCACCCATGGCGAGATAGTTGATTATATGGCACAAGTGTTCTCCACCACGATCCGTGAGAGGTGGTCGGCTACAGAGTTTCGGATCCCTTTTTATCTCGGATTTCAATGTCGAACTCTTGTAGCAATAATATCCACCTTATCAACCTTGGCTTTCTCTCTTTTTTTGCAAGGAGGTATCGCAAAGCGGCATGGTCGGTGTAAATGACAATTTTTGGAGCCAAGGAGATAGGATCGGAACTTATCTAATGCAAATTCTACCGCGAGCAACTCTTTCTCCGTGGTAGTGTAGTTGATTTGAGCATCGGAGAGAGTTTTGCTCATGTAGTAGATAGCATGAGGGACACGATCTACCTGTTGGCCAAGGACCGCCCCAACCGCATAGTCGGAGGTGTCACACATGATCTCAAAGAGAAGAGACCAATCGGGAGATCGGATGATGGGGGCATTGGAAATCATACCCCTTAATGTCTCAAAAGAATGTAGACACACGGAGTCAAAAATAAAAGGAACATCCTTAGCGAGTAAATCACAAAGGGGTTTGGAAATCTTAGAGAAATCCCGGATGGACCTTCTATAAAAGCCCACATGCCCTAGGAATGAGCGAATGTGTTTGATCGTAGAGGGGGGAGGAAGTTTGGCAGGCGACTCAAGGAGTCAATAGACTTAGAAGTCCGAATAGGTAAAAAGTGCAGACTTGGTGAAACGATCCATGACAACCCAAATAGCATCCTTACCATCCTGAGACCTCGGAAAACCGGATACAAAGTCCATTGTGACGTGCTCCCATTTCCATTCTGGCACTGGTAATGGTTGCAATAAGCCCGCTGGATGTTGATGTTCAGCTTTGAATTGCTGACACACGATACATCTCATAACAAAACAAGGAATATCCTTCCTCATTCCAGGCCACCAAAAAACACGTCGTAGGTCATGATACATTTTGTATCTGCCGGGATGAACGGCAAACCGAGAGTGATGGAACTCATGAAGGATTTTGGATCAGCAAACAGATGGCACAAACAGTCCACCCTTAAAACGAACACTCATATCCTAAAAAACAACCCAACCTGGTGGTGCTTGCCCATCATAGAATCTAGAACGATAGATAGAGGCTTCATCATCACTAGACTTAGTTTCTACTACTTTCTGTGCCAAGGAGGAATGAATGGTTAAGTTGCATAAAGTGGCAAATTCCCCAATTTCTTCGGAATTAAGCACAAATTCTCCCAAACTCCACATGCACTTCCAATCATGAATGGATAGACTATCCAAATGATAGGACCTTCGACTTAAGGCATCCGCAACAACATTAGCCTTGCCCGAATAATAGTGCAGTTCAAAATCATAATCTTCAAGGTGCTCCATCCATCGACGTTGGCGCATATTGATCTACTTTTGAGTGAATAGGTACTTAAGACTTTTGTGATCGGAGAACACTTCAAACTTCTCACCATACAAGTAATTTCTCCAACTCTTCAAAGCAAATATTGCTGCCGCGAGTTCTAAGTCATGTGTTGGGTAGTTCTTCTCATGGACTTTCAATTGACGAGACCCATACGCAATAACCTTGCCCGGTTGCATCAACACGCAACCCAAACCATCATGGAAAGCATCACAGTAGACGGTGTAGCCAATGCCTCGTTCAGAAACTATGAGGATAGGAGATGAAGTCAAACGTCTTTTTAATTATTCAAACGCGGTCTCACATGCATCATCCCATACAAAACGGATGTCCTTGCGGGTAAGATGGGTCATTGGAGCCGCAAGATGCAAAAAATCAAGAACAAAACGTCGATAATAGCCCGCGAGACCAAGAAAACTACGGACTTCAAAAACATTGGATGACCTAGGCCATGAAAGAATCGCTTCAATCTTCACCGGATTGACAGAAACGCCTTCTTGGGACACCACATGACCCAAGAATTTTACTTCCGAAAGCCAAAACTCTCACTTGCTGAGTTTGACATACAACTGATGTTCCCTCAATAATCTAAGAACAATGGTAAGATGAATCCGATGCTCTTCTACCGAAGCGGAATAGATCATGTACCACATCACTTGGTTTTCTACCCCAGTAAGATTTGGACTATATCTACTGTATAGTCTTTCAGTTTGGAAATAGTTTATAGCTCTCGGGTAGAGTTTTTAGCATGTATAGGCACTGAGCATTCATTCTGGTTTTCAGTGACCAGTATGTGTAAAATTTGTGCTCTGCATATAGTACAGTTGGGGTTAAGGGTATCCTGCAAAATCTATACTCTATGTGTAGTATAGTCGGGATTCGTGTTTATCTAGTGAAGAGAAAATCTATGCTCTGCTTGTAGCATAGTCAGGATCTGCATGTATCCTGGGTGAAAGTTTCTTGGCCTAGGGGTGGTCAGGAATATAGGTTCTGTGTGTACCCTATAGAGAGAGGTTACCTTAGTATGTAGGAGTTAGGCTAGGAAGAGAGATTTGCATTTATCTCTTTTGTTGTAATCGTGATTACATAGTGGATACCGGTGTGCTCTTAAAAGAAACCATGCTTATGAGTGGACTAAGCAATTGCTGAACCACTATAAAAATCATTGTGTACAACTCTCTCTCACACTTATTGTCTCTCCAGTTTTACTTTACTGCTCACCTGATTAAACTAATTATCTACTTGTTTGTATTTGTTATTAAAAATAATTAAAAAGGGCCAAGAAAATCAAAAGACCTATTCACCCCCTAAGTTACTATCAATGTTTCTTTAAAATCATTTTCCAAATAGATTTTTATAGAATTTGAAGAGGTTATTAGTGGAAAAGATAATTTGCAAAATGAATTTGATGATTTAAAATAAAAAACAAATGAAAAGATTTTAAATAACCCAAAGTAGTTTGGGTACCTAAAAATGATCTCTCTAGTTTGTTGAGTAATTAGGGTTATGCTTAAATCGTTAATTATCTCTCTTTATTTAAGATAATTGTTTTGATGATTTTGTTAGCATGATTTTATGTTTTAATTTGCATATTGATTATTGGAAAATGCATGCTTATAAATTATGCTATCATTTTTTGTTTCATTAAATATGCTTCATTGGAATCCATGTTTCTATCGTCTAGTCTTGTGAGTAGATTATTTCAGAATCCATGAAGATGGTAGGAGCATTGGTTAGCCCAAATGGCATAACCACAAACTCGAAGTGGCCATAACGAGTACGAAAAGCAATTTTAGAAATATCTTCTTCCTGATTGCGTAAATGATGATAGCCCAATCTCAAATCTATCTTCGAGAAGCAAGTAGAACCTTGCAACTGATCGAATAGATCATCGATCCTGGGCATAGGATATCGGTTCTTGATGGTCACACGGTTTAACTTCCGATCGTCAATGCAGAGACCGAGAGATTCATCCTTCTTCTTAGCAAAGAGAGCGGGCGCTCCCCAAGGAGAAGAACTAGGACGGATGAATCCCAAGGCAAATAATTATTCAATCTGCAATTTCAGTTCCCTAAGTTCGGTTGGAGCAGATCGGTATGGAAGAATAGAAATCGGAGAGGATCCTGGAATAAGGTCAATGGAAAACTCCACTTCCCTTTCGGGAGGCAGACCTGGTAATTCCTCTAGGAAGACATCCGGGAAGTCACAGACAACTGATGGTAACTCATGCTACCTGGGGACACCATCATTCAAAGACAAATTGGTGAGCATGCAACAAATGGAGCCGCACTCTTTAGGATTATAGAAAGCTAATTCGATAGGATCCCGACGATCCCCAACGAAGTAAAAGAAGTCTCCCTCTAGAGCTTGGATGAGAACTCTACACCGAAAACAGTCAATGTTGGCATGATGAGTTGATAACCAGTCCATTCCTAGAATGACATTAAATTCAGACATCCCTAATATGATAAGATCTAAGGAGAAATGTCGATCGGCAATGGTAATCTCACATTGTTGACAGAAGTAATTTAAGGGGATACGACCACCAATGGGAGACTCTACTAGCAACGGTGGATCGAATACCTCCAACTCTAATCCCAACACAGATGCAAAAAAGAATGCCAAGAAGGAATGCGATGTACCAGAATCTATAAGAACTGATGCCCAAGAGTTATAAATAAGAATGTTACCCCAAACGACTGATGCCTCTGGCTACTGAACCGAAGGCTGAGGAGTAATGGTTGGGATTGCATAGACTCTACCCTAAGTCATCTAACTACGTCCTACACCACCGCATTGGCCTAAGGACTGTCCTGATCCCGAAGGACCCTTCTTCTCTGATCTAGATCCCTGACTGGAGTATGCTAGAACCAGTTGGAAATGTTGCTGTTGGAAAGACTGAATCTGGCGGGGCTGCTGAATAGACCCTGTCTCACTACGCTCCATGCCCTTAAAAGGACAA
>NMUG010000765.1:0-20339 GCA_002855965.1 Monotropa hypopitys | reverse complement strand
AAAAACATTATATAAATCTTTGCATTTTCTCTAAATTTATGTCATCATCAAAAAGGGGGAGATTATTGTCTCTAAGATTTTGATGATGTATTTTAAATAGTTTTATCCCACAAATTTAGTATATGATAAAATGATTTCAAATTCCTTGAAGTATGCTTAAAAGATTGAAAATCTATTAACTCAAGGAAATTGGTTTTTATAGCTTGAAAATATTTATATCTTTGTATTTCTATCAAATGATTTCATAAAGGCTAAGAAAATATGATAACAAAGTTTAAATATCTTTTAAATACTTTCCTTAAGTTCCTTGTATGTTAAAATAACTTAGTTTGATTTTTGGACATGCTACATGTTTTTAAAACATACTTAGAAAATGTTTATGCCTACAAGGATTTTTATACTTACATTTTTCTAAGTAATGATCTTCATAAAAGTTGTAAAAAATCAAATTACCAAGTCAAGGGACCAAGTCTTAGCACATTCTGGGTTGCACAGAACCCTACATGCCAACCGGTACCCCAACCGATATACCGACCGACATACCGGCTGACATACCAGTCGCTTACCGGACTTTGCAAAAATCAGGAAGTAGGGTTGGGCTGGCCAAAACTTCACTTTTTCATACCTACCAGCATACCGCCCGGTATACTGCCCAGTATACCGACTGGCATACCCGTTTGTGTCAAAATCGTCCAGTAGGTTATACTTATTAAATCACATTTTTATGCCTAACCGGCATACTGGTCCCTTACCGGTTGCATACCGGCCTGTGTAAAAATGTGCAGAATTTGTTTTTAAGTTATTATTATTTACCACAATGCCACCCAACGGCTATAAACAACTAGTTTCTTATTTTTGGCTATATAAATATGTATTTGACACCTAAAAACACTAAGAGAATGCTCTTACACTTTGTATATTCATCTCTCTCTAAAATCTCTCTAAAATCTCTCTCTTCTCTCTTTACACCTTGTATGCTTGTATAATTCTTGAGAGAAGTGAGTTGTTATTCATTGTAATATTTTTGAAAGTATTGTTCTTCAATTATAAGAGGAAGAGCTTGTCTTCCTCAATCTTTATTCTTTATACACTTGTAGTAGAAGTCAAGTTCCTTGGTTGAAAGACTTGCAAAGGTAGTTAGTTACCTGGAAGGCTAGCAAGCTTGGAGGCACCCGGAAGCTCTCAAGGTCGATAGCACCCGAATGCTATCAAGGTTGGAGTGCACCTGGAATTTACTCAAGTAAACGGCAAGTGGACGCGAGGTTGGAGCACACCCGGCAAGCTAGCTCAAGTCACTTGTAAGGTTTGATTACCACCATAAGGTAATCTTTTTATTAGTGGAACCCTTATAATTTTAAGGGATGTTGACGTACCTTAGACTGTGGACAAGCCTAAGGGAACCACTATATTTCTTTGTGTTTCTCTCCTTACATTTGGCTTGCATTCTTTATTTCTTGCCTTGTGATTTATTCTTGCCTTGCCTTGGTTGTTTGTGCTTGCACTTTCATTATATTAAAAGTATTATTTGTTTGTTGAAATTATGGTCGGCCTCTAGCTGAACTTGCTTTGTCTTGGCCTGCTGCGTCAACACATCACCAACTAGCTGAGCACTCTTTTCGGTCAACATAGCAATTTTTTCATCCTTCTTGATAATTTGCGCGGCACGTTGGTTGTTCGCGGCTTGTTCACGTTCATACTGAATACGTAGATCAGATAGTTTCTTGTTCAGTACGGCAGCACATTGAACGGCCTGCAGAATAGTGGAAGAGAAGGAGTAAGTAAAAAGTTATGCATATGAAGTTAGGTAAGAGTATATGGAGGGTTACCTTGAAAGAGACTGCGCAAGCTGAGGCAAAAAGGTCAGTGTCTTTTCGTTGGTCCTCTATTTCCATATCTTTCGGCAGCAGAATTGCTCGGGACAATCCCAAGGCAGTTGGCAGTTCCTCCACCTGGCCAGTCACTTGCACGAAGGTTTCCCCTCCTTTCTTCAGCAGAGGCGAGTTCGTTCTGTCCTGGCCCTCTTGGGCGGAGGAACATCTTCTTCAACTTCTGAAGGGACCGGAGTCTCAACATCGATTGGAATCATAGCTACAAGTGGGAGTGCGGTTACAGGTTCAGTGACAGGGGGAAGAGGTGCAGTAACCTGTGTGGACTTGGGCTTGGTAGAGGTAGGTTTAGGTATGGTTTTGGCAGCAGTGATTGGACGGATGCTGGTGCCGGTGGCGACAACGGCTGCCAGTGCGGCAGTTGGCAATGCGTCTGAGGAAGCAATGGTGGCAGCTCGACGAGCTGGTGGAGAGCGGATCCTGTTATCAGCAAGTTTTTGCCAGACTTCGTCGATATTGAATCGGGTCATGTCGTCTCCTTGATTGTTCGGGTTAAGTCTCGGGTCAGGGGGGACAGTGTGGCTAGAAGCACCAGTTTCAATGATGATGGCTTTCCCTTTGTCAACTTTAGCACCTGGTACTCTAGTTAGGGTTCCGGTTGGTTGATGTGGTCTCTGGGCTTCAGGATCTGGATTGATTACTAAAGCTGGTTGTCTCACCCCGCGACAGCCTCGATAATGAGGGACGTACTCAAGAAGGTTGGAAATGGATTTGTCTAGGGTAAATCCGCAAGAGTTTTTGTGGTTGAAGGCTCGCTCAACTTCGGCAGATTTGTATTCCTTGTTTTTCAAGTATTTCTTGTTGATCTTTTTAGCAGCTGCAAAACGTCACAAGACAGGGATCAGTAAGAGAGTTATAAGAAGTTTTATAAAGTCGAAGAAGGAAGTAAGAACTGAAAGGGGAATGAACTGATAGGGGGTTCCGTCATGTCGCGGGATGGAGCAGGTCTGTTCTTCGCCAGCAGCGTACTCCCAATTGCCAGTGACGATAAGAAGATAATCATCATTACCCTTTTCGGTATCTAGGATAGGACTAGTTTCCCCCTCTCAGCCCTAAACTTGAAGTACCAAACCCCTTGTCTGGTACTGTTTATAGTGTAGTGGTATAAAATTTCGTGAATGGTCATCTTGGACCCAGTTATGCGGTTCAAGGCTGCAACCCCCATCACGATGCACACCATGTTGGTGGACATCTGAGTGGGGATGAGGCCTGTGTAACTGCAGAAGTCACGAAATAGAGGCTCAAGGGGAAATCTGATTCCCGCCTCGAAAATGTCTATCAAAGGAATAACTAAGGTGTTGTCTTCAGCCTCCTCAGACTTATATCCCCGGGGGCAAGCTCGACAGAAACATCGTCCGGGATGCTGAAGTACTCCCGGAAGCCAGTCATCTTTTGGAAATCGTTCACTCTAACTCGGAAGATTCCCATAGTTTGAAAAAAATAAGTTTGGAAGAAGAGAGAAAAGAGGTTACAGTGGTTTACTTACTGAAGGAGAGAGGACAGTTCAGAGAAATTGGACCTAGGGCTTGGAGTTAGTATTTAAAAGGGGTGGAATGTTTGAGAAGGATATTTTGTTTTGATACGGCACGGATGAGGCGGGCAAATGAAAAGACTTTGAGTTATTCGAAAATTTTACCTCGATTTGCGTAAATTCAGTATTAATAGCAGTGCTTGGCTATCACCGCATTAAAAAATAATGATTGCGGTCGGTTATAAATGAGTGGCGGTTATAAATTGGAGGCTAACCGCACGACGTCGTTTATGGCAGCTCGAGAATTTTTGCCTACTCCTGCAGTGCGGCTGAAGCAATCAAAGCTGGGGGCAATTGTGGTGAGGTAAATCTGGATTAACCACGTAGAATGTGGATTCAGACACTTTGTGCAGCTATTCAGTGTGGTAAAAGCGTCAGGTATGATTATGTACTCAATATGATGTTGTTGACAATATATGACACTGCGGTGTAAGGCCAACTAAGCAGAGTTGACATCCTGATAGTACGGTATATGGGCAACGCGGTATACAGTCTGGTTCCCCAGGTCTGGCCAGTAGTACGTCCATAGAGAGTCTATGCTAAGGATAAGGTTTGACCTGCTATGGCTTAACATCCAGACAACATGGGAGTGAGAGACATACGGGACTGGGTCAAGGAGGATCTAGCCAGATGTGTATTCCCCGAGCAATACCTAGACTGGAACTTGAGTGATAAAGCTTATTGTGGACCCAATAGCTATGTGGTACTTGGGATTAGGTCAGACCTAGCGGGCTAGACATCCTGGTAGTACGGCATAGGTGTTAGGGGACCACAACTGAGATCACTGCAAGATCAGCTCTCGCCTCTCTTCTCTTTCAGCACCTACCGCCCACCTCTACCGCCAACCTCACACCCTACTTCCCACCTATTCCGCCACTCTCGCCCTCTTTATCTCTCCCCGATCTACCCTCACCGTCCCTCTGCGGACCTTCGCCGAACGTGGGGGACCCTTGCCGGACGTCAGCAACCCACCCCGCACCAGTCATCATCGCCCCCTCTCCTTCGCAACCCATCAGAACCCCGCTCATGCCCAGGTGCCCCCCACCCATCGCAGCCCCTGATCTGCTGTCTTGGCCTTGATCTGACAACACCCAGTCGAATCTGACCACATCCAAGACTCGCCGGACCACCCTCTATGACCGTCAACCCTCGCCGGAGCCTTGATGACATCTGACGACACTCAGATCTGTTCTTCCGACATCCACCAGCACTTTTTCGACGACCTCTATAAACTCCGGCGACCATCAGAAGCCCTCGCCAGTCCCTGAAAATTTGTGTCGGTCCTCCGGTACCTGTTCCAGAAGCAAACACTTTCCGAATCCTCGGTACTAAAATATTATGCAGTATATAAGTGTGAGGGCACCCTCACTTCATGTAATGCGATGTCCCACATCGCCTCGGTACTAAAATATTATGCAGTATATAAGTGTGAGGGCACCCTCACTTCAAAAGCTAGCTTTTGGGGTGAGTTCTACCCAAGATCATTTAACATGGTATCAGAGCCGGAGTACTGCAGGTAGAGGTGTCAAACGTGCCGTGCCATGCCGGCCCGGCCCATTTAATTTCGTGCCTAACGTGTCTCGTGCCGTGCCGTGCCGGCCCGATTAAAATTAGCATAGGCCCGGCACGGCCCATTGGCCCATCTTTATCCGTGTCGTGCCGTATCGTGCCCGTGCTTGTGCCGTGCCTGCTATCGTGCCGTACCATGCCATTATTTAAACCGTGCTCGTGTCATATCCGTGCCCACAAACTCTTTGAATAGTAAAAAAATAAAATGAAGATAAACCTAAAGTTGTACACCATTCTGCCATTGAATCAGTGAATTTTCCGAGTTTTTCAAAATTTCCACATAATTTTCATTGTAATTTTGGGATTTCAGGGGATAGCAGGATCTGCTTAAAAAATAGAATACATTATTTATTATATAATATTCATATTAAAAATTCTAATCGTGCCCATGCCGTGCTCGTGTCGTACTCGTGCTCGTGTCGTGCCCGTGCCCGTGCCGTGCTCGTGCCGTGCCCGTGCCTCGTCGTGCCGTGCCCGTGCCTCGTGCCCGTGCTGCAAAATTGTGGCCCGGTTTGGCCCACCAAAAATTATGTGCTCGTGCCGTGCTGCCCCATACCGTGCCGTGTCGTGTCGTGCCCATTCTTAACGTGTCGTGCCCGCGTCGTGTCCGTGCCGGCCCGGCCCGTTTGACACCTCTAACTGCAGGGGTGGGTAAGGTGCGTGTCTCTAGCCTGTACGCGGCAGGTGCTGCCGAGTGAGCACGATGCGCATGAGGGACGATGTAATGCGATGTCCCACATCGTCTCGGTACTAAAATATTATGCAGTATATAAGTGTGAGGGCACCCTCACTTCAAAAGCTAGCTTTTGGGGTGAGTTCTATCCAAGATTATTTAACAGGGACTACATGACCTCAGCGAAGTAGTTAAATTAGTTATTCGGTTAGTAAAATAGTTATAGCCAAGTAGTTATAGCAATGTAGTTATAGGAGAGGATATAAGTATGGCAGTTGGGTAGAGGGAAAGGGTGTGAATTGTAATCAAAGAATTGGGACCAAACGTTGCCCTGTGTTCTTCATTTTCCAGTCTCTCAAATCCTTTCTTCCATTTTTTTTCTTGAACACAATTACGGAAGAGCCTATTACCATTTCCGGTTAAGCCTATCAGATCAGTGTTCAAATCTTGAACACATTTCCGGTAAAATCTATCAGCATTTCCGGTAAAACATATCAGAGTTTGGGGTGGGTGAGGACGAGGCACTTTCCATCTTTGCCAATCATAAGAAGTGGAATTTCATTAGACTATTCACCATGTTCTCTGCACTAAAACACATACTCCTAAAGAAGTTTAGCACCGAAACCTTATTCACCTGTATACAATGCAAAATAATGTCATCTGTGTAGGCATGCTAACAGAAATTGCTAACAGGTGATTGAAATTGTTGCGCAACCTGAGATTGAGAAAGCGGTTTCACTGCTACGACATGCAGAGCGGCCGTTAGTTGTGTTTGGTAAAGGTGCTGCTATTGCTAGAGCTGAAACTGGATTGAAGAAACTGGTAGAGAGTACTGGGATTCCATTCCTGCCCACTCCTATGGGGAAGGGCTTGTTGCCCGACACCCATGAGCTTGCTGCCACTGCGTCAAGGACGCTAGCCATTGGTAAATGCGATGTTGCCCTCGTAGTTGGTGCAAGGCTTAATTGGTTGTTGCACTTTGGGGAGCCGCCGAAGTGGTCGAACGATGTGAAGTTCATCTTAGTTGATATAAGCAAGGAGGAAATTGAGCTGAGAAAACCCTGTTTGGGTTTGATTGGAGATGCAGCAAAGGTTGTGGAGATGATTAACAAGGAGATTAAGAGTGACCCATTTTGTTTGGGAAAAACTCACCCTTGGGTTGAAGCTATAGAGAAGAAAGCTAATGGGAATGTGTTGAGAATGGAGGCCCAGTTGGCGAAGGATGTTGTGCCATTTAATTTTATGACACCTATGAGAATTGTTAGAGATGCGATTTTAGGGATGGGTAGTCCTGCTCCGATAGTGGTTTCTGAAGGGGCAAACACGATGGACGTTGGTAGGGCGGTGTTGGTTCAAACGGAGCCTAGGACTAGGCTGGATGCCGGGACATGGGGCACAATGGGGGTTGGTCTTGGTTACTGCATTGCTGCGGCGGTGGCTTCACCTGACAGGCTTGTGGTTGCAGTCGAAGGGGACTCTGGGTTTGGGTTCAGTGCTATGGAAGTTGAGGTTTGTTTCCATACTTGTGTATGCATCTATAAGATTTTTCTCTTTGACCATGGAAAACTCATGTATCATATTCATGCATCCTTGCCTGTTTTCCTTCAGTTATTAATCTTGTGCCGAAGACAGTGCAATTGCCTTGTTGAATTCTTAATTGTGAAGTTGTTACTATGCTACATTTGTGTTTCTGCAGTAATTCCATTCTCTTCTTTTATCAATTAGTTTGTATCTTGCGTCTACTTAATTATATATAACCATGACAGGTTTGATAGAAGTGTAAGTGTTGGCTTTCACAGAAATTACGTCCACGCTCACTAAGAGATGGTGGTTGTGAACCCAGGCATGTGTAGGCTCCAATAGAAATTCTAGATATGCTGCAGCTAGAAAAGATTTGGTATTTATTTCATTATTGACACGACTTTGAATGATACTAGAACATCCCAAACCAATAGAATCTTTATTAACAGAAAATATCGAACGACTTGCAACCAATTACTAAAAATTCTCAAGTTTAACAAACAACTAGCTATGAAAGCGTAATAGAAAAACTTCCAGACATTTCTCAAACCCAATTACAACTCTTAACTCCAACTACAATATCCAACCGCAACGGAAAACTAAAACAACAATAAATCACTAGAGATTAGAGAATAACTAACCGTCAAACACATGCCAAAATCACCAATAGCTCCAACCAACAAGCTATGATTCCAAGCCAACTATAGTGAACCAAACCCAAGCCTCATCATGTAACAGTCCCAAAATTTTAGACATATTTTTTTTTGAAATAAACATTGGGACGTGTTAGAAGTAGGCAACGAGTGTCCAACAAAGGTAAAGCAATCTACCACACACACACACACGCTACACTACTTATTACATTACATGCTTGCTTGCTACAAATGAAATACAACTAAAAGAAGGCAAAAAGGGTTTTATAACATAACCCTGTACAACAGTGCCTCAACCAAAAGAGAAAGGCCAAAATAGGATTTTATAAAACAATCCTGTACAATGTGGCCAACAGTAAAGAAAGAAAGGGAAGAACTGTAAGTAAAGAACAGCTACAGCCTATAGTCTACAGTCCACTATAGTCACCAAAGTCTAGTAAGGGATCCAGCCGCTCCATGTCAAGTGCAAAAGACCCTACAAAAGTAGAGGGTCAGGCACAACCGCCTGGTAGAGATAATCCATCTCCAAACGTCTATACTATTGGGGTGCAAGTGAGTGACGGTGCAAGGAATGCAAATGATACAATGCAATGGATCTCATTAAAAGTAAAGCATTCCCTTTTCTTTCAAATTCCACATTTGACTCATAGTAAAGAAAAGTAGTAAAGCACCGTGTCTGACCAAGACTCACAAGAGGAGTACTACACGTCCAACATCTACCAAACCATTGCCTAGACAAGGCCAAAGGGAATCGTGTCAAGTGTCGACTCACACTAGGTAAAGACTCGCTTTCCGTTATATAAACGTGTTCCAATTCCCGTTATATTCCAAGTATCACATGTATTCCATTTCCGTGCCTTCTAGTAGGAGCAATGCAAAATATCAATCAACAATCATGGAGTATCGGTTAGTTCTGCATGGGAGCTCGTCAACTCCGTATCGTATCATTCCTGTTTTCCCCGGCTCACCGGGAGGGTCCAGTCAGACCCCCATTGCGCAATGTCGTGTGCCACTCTAAATAGTGACACAGGGTAAGCAACCCGAATCAATAGCCACTCATCAGTATCCAGTCCTCGTATAGAGTAAACAATCTCCTCGTAAAGAGTCACGTGTCACATTTTATCATTTTGTTCAGTCATTCCGTGTGACCTAGGGCAACAACCTCCTAGTCAACATCGTATTCCAAATGTGACATTCATTTCGTATCTTTCAACACTTTCCGTATATTCATAAAAATGTCCCTTTCCAAAATATTTCCGTTTGTTTCACCAAAACGTGTCAATCGTTCGCAAAGCATTCCATTTAGTTCGATTCCTTTCAAAACGTGTCATAACTACGTTTTAACCCACAAACCTCCCGAGTAGTGTCCAAAACAAGTATTTTCCCCCAATTAAGTTTAATCAACCAACAACTACACACTTTTATCAATTTGGGGCTTTTCGAAATTTGACTAGGAACCGAACAATTTACACACTAGGGAACGCATAGAGACCCTAGACCACGCATGTACGATACCAATTGACGCGAACAACGATCGACAATACAAACTTCCCTAACCTCGCAAAATCGCCTAATCGATTTATTTTTGCAAAACATGTAAGGGGAAGCAAGAATACCAATAATACAAACGAGAGGGATGGAAGAACTCTACCTCGTCGGAGCTCCGGTGACGCTCGTTGGAAAAGTTCACCGGAACACTCCATGACCGCCGGAGTGAACAAAACCCGCCATCACGAAGCCCTCAAAAAAATACACCCAATGAGCAACCCAAATACATACACTATAGAGATACAAAAACCTAGGGTTTTAGGAGAGGGAGAACAACTCACCGAGTTAAGTACACCACCGCGGAGAGGAGAGCGAGGAGAACATCGTTTCTCCTTTGCGTTTCTTCCAAAACCTTAGAGATTCACCACCATTGAAGAGAGAAGGGAGAGGGAGAGAAGAGGGAGGTAGAGAGAGAGTGAGATCTAGAAAAATTAGGGCAAGAATGCCCAAAATCGTCCAAGGGTTGGATATATAGGCCCCCCATGCGAAATTCTCAAACTGCCCTTAATGAAGCTGTTCGAACAACAGTTGCATCGATGCACCCAAATCTTGTATCGATGCAGCCCTTTCCAGATTCCCGAAATAAGCCTGTTGCATCGATGCAGCCTAACCTTGCATCGATGCAACCCCTCCTGCATCGATGCACCAAAGCTTGCATCGATGCACCTGAACTAAAAATTGAGCAGAGAGTTTCTGAAGTGGTGGTGCATCGATGCACCAAGGCTTGCATCGATGCAGCTGAGTTAAAAACGGAACAGTGGGTTCTGGAGAGGTGGTGCATCGATGCACCAAGGACTTGCATCGATGCAACCTCCCTAAAATTCGAAAATTTGATTCCTTGATGGTTTAGGCCATAACTTCTTCGTCCGGACTCCGATTGAGACGATTCAAGTTGCGTTGAATTCGTAATTGAATTCTCTACGACTCTCAAGAATAAAGAATTTTGATTTGAAAACCGAGCAGATCGTGATTGATTTAGACATGATTTAGAACTTTTCCGAGTACTCCAACGTCACTGAACATCATGTCGGGGACTTCCATCTAACCCGGACTTACTCAATATGACATATGATCATTATAGATGCTCCCAAGCATCTCAAGACCTCGATAACACATGAATTTCGGTTTATTGAATTTATCGAATGGATGGAAATTAGCTAAAATTTCTGGAGCGTTACAAACTACCCTCCTTACAAACATTTCGTCCTCAAAATTTCCAAGGTAGAAGAACCGACACGTGCCACAATGAGGAGGATAACGCCCAAAAGCACTGAACACTTGGATGGGTTCGCAAAGAGAACTGGTGACAACAACGAGGACGCTTTCAACCGAAACAACTCCACCAACGAACAAACAACGCCACAAGAGATCTGCAATCGACAACAATCTCATCCAAGATAACGCCCCACAACAACCGCAAACTGAACAAACCACCAACTTCCTTAAACGCGCAACACACCGCAAGATAAGAAATACGCCGCAAAACAACATTCTAAAGAAGAACCGATATTAGACAAACAACATCGTCCTCGAGAGAGTCAAGAGTTTCCAAAGAAATGGTTTTCACGCAACCATAGGTTCCCAAACCGATCAAACAAGCTAGAACGCGCATTTTCGAACAAGAACACGATACGAAGATTAAACCGCAAGAATATCGCCCCGAAAATTTTTAGAAAAATTCCAGAAAATTCTAGAATATGCCACAATACAACGTGGATATGCCGGAAAAAATTCCAAGTACCGAAATGTCAGGGATACGAGGGGATACGGTACGGATACGCCGGTACGCGAAGGACACGCCGAGGACATGCGGACACGCCAAGGACACGCCGATACGGTAAGGATACGCCGAAGACACACCGATACGGTAACGATATGCCGAAGACACACCGGTACGATTAGAATACGCCGATACACCATGGGTACTCCTTGGACACGCCGATACACCCTGGGTACTCCTAGGACACGACGATACAGTACCGATATGCGGACACGGTACGGATACGATACGGACACGATATGGACACGATACGGGTACTCCGATTTTTCCAAATATTTTTCTAAAAGTTTTAGAAAAGTAAAATAGCGATTTTTTTTACTACCGCAAAGAAGTCCACAACGACTTTATCACCACGCACGCGCAAAACGACCCCGAAATAGGTTTCCGAACAAAGAAGGAACAATCCGACCGATACGAAGTAGGATTTGAAAGCAAGACAATCCGCAAGGGATGGTCATACAACAACCATGCCACCCGACTCACACCAAACAAACACAATGCCACCAAAAGAAGAACTGGACTGTCAAAATCTCACAAACCAACCCGCACACACCTAGCGCGGTACCAGAATGACTATGAAGTTTGATTTGAGATGTGCTGGCCAGTCACCTTCTCAAAACAATCCATCATGTTCATTCCTACACCACATGACACGGACTACACACACCGGTCACGCCAAACATCACCACAAAACAAGTCGGTACAGTCGACTTCAAAGAAACACACGCATTCTATCCCAACACTCGCAACACAACTGTACAACACAAAAGTGAACTCATCTCACTGATCACACCAATCACAAACCAATCCCACAACACACTCTCAAACAAGCTCCAAAGAGAGACAATATCGGAGAGCAGAAGTGTCCAAACGCCAAAGGACACGATGTCAACGGCTACGATAACAATCAGGATTTGCACGAAGACATGGCGAACAAGAACGAACGCAAAAAGACAACCCGTAAGATAAGAGTGCACCAAACAAGGATACGGTTTCCGAAAACAAGTTCTACGAAGTAGATGCTTCTCTACACGCGATAAGAACAACACGTCACCGACAAGACGAAGTCAAAAGGATTACCCGAACACAAATCACCTTCTACAACCTTATGCCCAAATGAGAAGCAAATCCTACTCTCGTCTTCAAATCCCAATCAAGACACAAGATACCTCAAGTCATCGACCCAATCATTCCTGTCCTTCAAAACAATGACTTCAAGTCAAATCCGCATCACAAACTCTAAGTCGCCAAACAAGATCTCTACATTTCCATCTCTCAATCCAAATCATTTACTTTTCCACACTATCATCCAATCATGCGACAACACAAATACCACTTCTAGGAAAAACCACAAGATAGTCACACAAACACTATCACTCCAACACATCAAGAGATAACCAAACTCCTCAAGCCACTTTCCCAGCTCCTAACACAACAACAACAACGACGACTCAACGAACAGACACCAAGGCACCTCAAGAGGAGGTCTAACACTCAATTCACACAACAAGCCCAATTGACCAAACAACCAAGTAGTCAGACAACCACACAACCAATTAACCAAGTAACCGAACATCCAAATAACCAAGTAACCACATAACCATCAGTGGACCTACACTACTCAGTCCATCTCGTAAGACTTCAAGTCACAACTCAGGGCTACCACAAGAACAAGATACCACGCTTAAACTCTTTCGTCCTTCTCAATCAACCAAGAAGTACTGCAACCGCAAGGCACTAAGTTCAATACAAATCCTCAAAGAACCTCAAACCACAAGCCAAACTCAACTTTCGCATCAAGGAAGGGTAGAGCACTACCACCACTAACATCGACTACTTGGCACTAGCCCGCAAAGAGAACCTAATAATCCGAGGATACTGCATGTCCCAAGTGAGTCACACACGATCTCTGCTACTACAAGGCCTTACTACACCGAGACATCCTTACTTTTCAAAAAAGTCACAACCACTAGATCACCAAGTGCTAACACACCAAGAGCAACCACTAGCTGCAATTCCACAAGTAAGGTCATTCCGAGATTCCACAACTTACACAAGGAACGAACGAGACAGGGGGATCAAATCAATCCCAAGAGCGAACAACCACCAACAACCAGGCTATCGAATGAGAAGCCAACCACGCAACTAAAATGGGAGTCAAGACTCAACCATCAGGAAACAGTCGGAGCCAACAGGGCAAACAACAAACTCCAAAGATCAACGTCCAGAAGAGAAAGGGGGTTCAAGGCTCACTCGCAAGAGCACTTATCATTTTCCACCCGCAAGGAACGATTATCCAATCATCAACGTCAAGAAGAACGACAATCTTCTACCAAGAATATTACCCGAGGAGTTCATCTAGGATCAGAAGATGGAGAACTCAAGGGACGGTTAACCAATCGCACGCAGAAGCATCATCCTCACTAGGAGGGCAAACGGGAATCCATCGACAAATCGTCACAAAGTCCAACATCCGCTGCAAGAGACAGGCTCAAAAGCCACGACGATGATAACGAAGATTCGCTTCCCACGAAGGGATAGGCTCGACAAGCCATAACCACAACCACCAACGACCGATATCGAGAAACAAGAAGCCAAATCATCACAAGAGTCAATGAAAGAACTCATTCGCGCTCTAAGAATTAGGAACTCGAAACGGTTCACCACGACAGAGTAGGTGACAATACTACCAACAAGAGGATATAACAGGAACACACAAGTCCAATATCGACAGGATCCTCTACCAAATGCCAAGACAAGCCCGAAAGTCACCTCAACAGAGACATGATTTTACTCAAAATCCTAAAAGAGCAACAACAAGACCAACTCGAAGGAGTAGACACCACGAATTTTCAAACCATTTTGTTATTTCGAGTTATAAAAACTTGTTGTTTAATGAGATCTATGCAATACACACACATTCAATGTTTACAAACACATGCCATGCACCCTAAATGCAATCTCTCAGAGTTATACAAAAGAAACGGTGCGCTCATTGAGACTAAAAGTCTCACCCAAGTCCGAGGTAAATCGGAACTAGCGCTCTGATACCAACTGTAACATTCCCAAAATTTTAGCCATATTATTTTTTTTTTTGAAATAAACATTGGGACGTGTTAGAAGTAGGCAACGAGTGTCCAACAAAGGTAAAGCAATCTACCACACACACATACACGCTACACTACTTATTACATTACATGCTTGCTTGCTACAAATGAAATACAACTAAAAGAAGGCAACAAGGGTTTTATAACATAACCCTGTACAACAGTGTCTCAACCAAAAGAGAAAGGCCAAAATAGGATTTTATAAAACAATCCTGTACAATGTGGCCAACAGTAAAGAAAGAAAGAGAAGAACTGTACAGTAAAGAACAGCTACAGCCTATAGTCTACAGTCCACTATAGTCACCAAAGTCCAGTAAGGGATCCAGCCGCTCCATGTCAAGTGCAAAAGACCCTACAAAAGTATAGGGTCAGGCACAACCGCCTGGTAGAAATAATCCATCTCCAAACGTCTATACTATTGGGGTGCAAGTGAGTGACGGTGCAAGGAATGCAAATGATACAATGCAATGGATCTCATTAAAAGTAAAACATTCCCTTTTCTTTCAAATTCTACATTTGACTCATAGTAAAGAAAACTAGTAAAGCACCGTGTCTGACCAAGACTCACAAGAGGAGTACTACACGTCCAACATCTACCAAACCATTGCCTAGACAAGGCCAAAGGGAATCGTGTCAAGTGTCGACTCACACTAGGTAAAGACTCGCTTTCCGTTATATAAACGTGTTCCAATTCCCGTTATATTCCAAGTATCACATGTATTCCATTTCCGTGCCTTCTAGTAGGAGCAAGGCAAAATATCAATCAAAAATCATGGAGTATCGGCTAGTTCTGCATGGGAGCTCGTCAACTCCGTATCGTATCATTCCTATTTTCCCCGGCTCACCGGGAGGGTCCAGTCAGACCCCCATTGCGCAATGTCGTGTGCCACTCTAAATAGTGACACAAGGTAAGCAACCCGAATCAATAGCCACTCATCAGTATCCAGTCCTCGTATAGAGTAAACAATCTCCTCGTAAAGAGTCATGTGTCACATTTTATCATTTTGTTCAGTCATTCCGTGTGACCTAGGGCAACAACCTCCTAGTCAACATCGTATTCCAAATGTGACATTCATTTCGTATCTTTGAACACTTTCCATATATTCATAAAAATGTCCCTTTCCAAAACATTTCCGTTTGTTTCACCAAAACGTGTCAATCGTTCGCAAAGCATTCCATTTAGTTCGATTCCTTTCAAAACGTGTCACAACTACGTTTTAACCCACAAATCTCCCGAGTAGTGTCCAAAACAAGTATTTTCCCCCAATTAAGTTTAATCAACCAACAACTACACACTTTTATCAATTTGGGGCTTTTCGAAATTTGACTAGGAACCGAACAATTTACACACTAGGGAACGCATAGAGACCCTAGACCACGCATGTACGATACCAATTGACGCGAACAACGATCGACAATACAAACTTCCCTAACCTCGCAAAATCGCCTAATCGATTGATTTTTGCAAAACATGTAAGGGGGAAGCAAGAATACCAATAATACAAACGAGAGGGATGGAAGAACTCTACCTCGTCGGAGCTCCGGTGACGCTCGTCGGAAAAGTTCGTCGGAAAACTCCATGACCGCCGGAGTGAACAAAACCCGCCATCGCGAAGCCCTCAAAAAAATACACCCAATGAGCAACTCAAATACATACACTATAGAGATACAAAAACCTAGGGTTTTAGGAGAGGGAGAACAACTCACCGAGTTAAGTACACCACCGCGGAGAGGAGAGCGGGGAGAACATCGTTTCTCCTTTGCATTTCTTCCAAAACCTTAGAGATTCACCACCATTGAAGAGAGAAGGGAGAGGGAGAAAAGATGGAGGTAGAGAGAGAGTGAGATCTGGAAAAATTAGGACAGGAATGCCCAAAATCGTCCAAGGGTTGGATATATAGGGGCCCCATGCGAAATTCCCAAACTGCCCTTAATGAAGCTGTTCGAACAACAGTTGCATCGATGCACCCAAATCTTGCATCGATGCAGCCCTTTCTAGATTCCCGAAATAAGCCTGTTGCATCGATGCAGCCTAACCTTGCATCGATGCAACCGCTCCTGCATCGATGCACCAAAGCTTGCATCGATGCACCTGAACTAAAAATTGAGCAGAGAGTTTCTGAAGTGGTGGTGCATCGATGCACCAAGGCTTGCATCGATGCAGCTGAGTTAAAAACGGAACAGTGGGTTCTGGAGAGGTGGTGCATCAATGCACCAAGGACTTGCATCGATGCAGCCTCCCTAAAATTCGAAAATTTGATTCCTTGATGGTTTTAGGCCATAACTTCTTCGTCCGGACTCGGATTGAGACGATTCAAGTTGCGTTGGATTCGTAATTGAATTCTCTACGACTCTCAAGAATAAAGAATTTTGATTTGAAAACCGAGCAGATCGTGATTGATTTAGACATGATTTAGAACTTTTCCGAGTACTCCAACGTCAATGAACATCATGTCGGGGACTTCCATCTAATCCGGACTTACTCAATATGACATATGATCATTATAGATGCTTCCAAGCATCTCAAGACCTCGATAACACATGAATTTCGGTTTATTGAATTTATCGAATGGATGGAAATTAGCTAAAATTTCTGGAGCGTTACACATCAACCTGGATTTTCAAACAATAACAGAAAAACAACGAGACAAGGAAATTCAGGAATCTGTTAGATATGAACGGTCATACATATGACTAAAAAATTCTACTACAACAGAAAGGAAATATGAGTATATAAAGGAACCACTGAATTAACCTGAATACGATAACGCTTTACTTCTACCGTACCAATATGAAACATTGTACTAAAGTCAGCTTTTTAATATGTTCAATACCTTTAAAGATGCTTTACACACATCCATGGAACTCATATATGAAACCACTCCCATTTTTGCCACATGACCAAAGTCTATTACACATGACAACCATGCATCCCATATATGTTTACTAGAATGATTGCAATGACCGAATCTTATTTTTCAAATCTCTTTTGGCCGAAGTTCCTTTTTGCAAAACAATTGTGCGTCCCACGCACGATGCGTCCTATGCATAATAGTATAAATATCAAGGTTCTGAATACCGTACCGGACTGCGTACCGGTTTTCTAATTGGTATGGTACGGTACCGGTACCGGTCACATACCGGTACCGTTTCGGATTTAGCGATATTATTATAATATATAAATATAAACATTGATGTAAAAATTTGTAATTGTTATAAGTAGTTATTCAAATTCAAAAAAGTAAATATTATCGAATTTTTACAAGGTATAGTGATTAAAATTAAAATTTTAGAGTTATTTTTTATGGATATTGATATTTTAATCAAAATTCAAAATTTTTTTTTATGAAATTTTTTATATTTTTGTTTCTTGTCTTACCAATACTTTTTTTAAAGTTAGTTCATATTTTTAAAAATTAAAATTTGTGACATTGAATTTTTAAATAATTTTTATTGATTTTTATAGATTTTTTTAAAACTACCGGTATTTGGCCGGTATTTGACCGGTATTTTGAATACCGTCGGTATTTCGCCGGTACGGCCGGTACGGACCGGTATTTGGGACGGAACAATACAAGGGGGTTCAGTGTACCGTTTTGGGGACGAAACGGGACGTACCGGCCGGTACGGTACGAGATTCAAAACCTTGATAAATATAGCTTTGGCCGAAGCCCCTTTTAAAAGATTTATTTGTGCATCCCATGCACTGAAAATAGATTATTGCTATAGGCAATAATTTCTGCATCCTATGCACGGTGCATTTCATGCACGATATCATTGGGGCGTCCACTGGTACCATTATAAGGTATAAATATACGTCCCACATATATTTTTGGTACGCCCCACGCACCTCTTGGATTTATACCAAGATAGGAATACGTCCCACACAAGCCTAGTATATTGCCATACGTCTCACATGTGGCTAATTACATACTTTTCTTCTCTTTAAACAATATACCCAAATGCAAAACTTTACATTGTTATTCATGCATGCCATTTTTTACGAAATATGCACATGGAATGAACTGTTAAAACACATAAGACACACACTCACTGACCATCGTGTTAGGTTTGGTTTGAGCCCAACACTTTTACATTAACTCGTTTTTATGTACAAATAATAACCGTCGAATTGGTAATTTCCATGGTTATAAAATACACACACAGATACACATACACACACACACACACCTTGTTTTACATGCTTCTCATCTTTAATCACATATGTACCTTTGTTCTAAACTGAGTAATTCTTTTAAGGAACACACACATGTTCACATATAATACAACACGCATCCATATCTACTAAACTCACCGAAATACCATATGAACGGCGCCGATGCTAACTCCTCAGAACGTTGGAAGTCCCAAATCCTCCTACCTGTACCAACTAAATTATTCAGTAACGGTACAATAACCAATAAATACAATTAAAGTTTGATAAACATTTCTTATGACCTTAACATGGCAGAACCTACGACGCCATAAACACCCACACTCCACTACGACGTCTACGTGCTAAATCTACGTACCCCCACACATACATGTTCAATAATTTGACTTACATAACAATCCCTTGAATCCTTGCAAACAATGACGATATGTTCATACCACACCCAAATCCATCCTCATACAACCTATATGAGATGATTTATCCAACATACCAACCTTCCAGGCCTGGTCCTAAGGATTGTGGGGCCCTAGGTAAAATTAAAATGGAGACCCCTAGTATAAATAGCTATTAAACATATAAAATGTTTTAAGAGTAAATTCATAAGTTTAAAGTTGTCATACTGGTAAGTTTTTTTATGTTTTTCTCATTTGAGCAGAGTTCAAATCTTCATAGCAAATGTTTTGCAAGGAAAACGTTACAAAAACATTTCCATGTTTTGAACCTAGGTGGAATGCATAACACAACACAAGCAAACCACTGACGCTTCTATACTTTTATGTTATAGTGTTACGACAACTAGTATATAATATAAAACTCATTTTTAAATTGGGGGCCTCATTTTAGGTCAAAATTTTGGGGCCCCAAGGTGGTGGCCTTATCGGCCTATGCATTAGGGCCGACCCTGCAACCTTCTTAAGATTCTAAGAGAGAATCTAAAACGAAATTCCAAAACACAAACATCATACCCACCTACAATGCAAATATGGGCACCAAACCACCAACTACATCGAGGATCTACACCCACATTTTCACACCAAGATGATTCAATACAAGATCTACAAAATCCCCAAGAAAGAAATACGAATTTGATTAACATTTACCTTGTAGGATGATCCTCTCGCTTCGAGGATTCCAAATCTGACTTCGGATCGCTTCCGGGGCTCTAAATCTCCAAGATCCAAGAGGTTTTCTACTCTTCTTCCCTCCCTCTCTCTCTCTCTCCAAAGTTTAGGAACAATAGAGGCTACAAATCGTTCTTAATCCTAATAATCGTCCTAGATTAGGTTGGAAACGGTTTAAGGTGTGAAAATACGTTTCTACCCTTAATTTCCCGCATACAGTCCGACACGCTCGTCGTGACGAGCCAGAACTTCGTCCGGACGAACGCCTCGTCCGACGACCAACACCTTGGTCCAGACAAGCACACCGCTATGCCAAAAACAACTCTCTGCCACCCTCGTCCGGACGACCACTCTCCCTGGTCTGTGCAAGCACCCCAGAAAATGCCCGGATTCAATCTCTTTCACTTCCTTTCACCCTAAATTCAACCCCAAACATTTCCGCATCATTTTAGACACTGAAAGACATTAGGAACTCTACAAAAAACACCTTTAAACCACTCACAAGTATCCCATACCTAACCTTAATCACATAAAAGCTTTTTACAAATTTCCCAAGTAAATTAGACTTCATTTGACATTAAACCTCGGACATTTTATTCATCAATTTAATCATAAAAAATCATCATGACATCAATCCACGACCTTCCTGAGGCCTCTTCTACGACTCTTAAACAAATCCTCAAATACCCAAGACCATCAACACTAATTCACAACTCCACGAGTCCTATTATTCCTCAAAACCTCTAAGGACTCGATGTCCTCAATCAATACCGTGG
>NMUG010000764.1:0-20346 GCA_002855965.1 Monotropa hypopitys | reverse complement strand
CAAAAAAAATATACTTCAAATTTTGGGAGTGTTACAGGATCCGCCGTAGTAATCGAGTACACTCTACCATGAGTCATCCACTCCACTGGTTGCTTGCCTCTCTGAATCGAATCCCGATGCACACCTCTGGAACTGGTTCCTCTCTCGAACTGAGGACTGGACGAGAACGACTGGTGGCACGGTTGCTAACTCAGACTCCCTTGATGGAGCTGCTCAACTCTTGGCTCAACCGATGAGTGACACCCAACTGACATCTCTCCTTGCCTATCGTTCCTCTGTGGACAAATTCTTCCCACATACCCTAACTGGCCGCACTCAAAACAAGTAACCTGGGGATACCGAGAATGGTAATGCCCTTTTTGATGGTAATGATGACAAACAAGGTGTCTCCTGGGTAGCTCTTCTGCAACACCAACACTGATAAGGGACTGATAACCCTGCTGACTCCGAGAAAAAGAATAATCTCTAAGCCGCTTCCTCCCAAAACTGCTTGAAGAAGACATGGAATTCGAAACCAAAGACTGCCGACAAGGCTCCCACACTCTGACTTCCTCCTCTTCTTCCTTGCAAAAGGGCTCAATAGCCCTGACATGATCTAACATGGTGGAAAACGAATGAATGCATTGCCCAACAATGAGTCTCTGGATGGAGAGACGAAGACCCCACTCGAACCTCTAACACTTGCGATCCTCCGAACTGACCAACTCTGGAGCAAAATGGGACAATGAGTGAAATTTGATCGTGTAATGAGACACTATAATGTCACCCTGCTGCAACAACTCAAACTGCATCCGCAACTATTCGCGAAAAGACTCCGGGAAATACTGATCCTCGAAAATAGAAACAAACTGCTCCCGTGATATGGCACCAACATCTCCCTCAACTGGTTCCGGATTTGCAACACTAGCCAATCTTCACACATCTTTCTTGGCTTCAACAATTGAATTCTACCATTCGCCCGCTTCACCGACCAACTGATATGATGCAAAAGATACCCGCAACTCGTCTTCATGAATCCGAAGGGTGTCCAATGCCTTACAGATCCCGGAAAGCCAATGATTGGCCTCAATAGGCTTACCATCTCCATTAAAACTAGGAGGGTTCATAGCACGAAACTCGCACAAAATCTCCATCACGTGACTAACACCCCTACCCCTGGGGGCTTGAACTGCTCTAGTGGCCTCAACCATGGCCTCGACAAGCTGCCTCACGAACAATCTCGGATCCACTGCCTCTTCTTGACCCACTTCAACGTTCTCCTCCTCACGAGCATCTTTCATCGGGACTTCCTGACGCGCTCGACAAATCCGATGACCTCTATGACGAGCTACCATATCGACAATCAACGCAACAAGCGATGATAAGTCCTAGCAAACATACAAATAATGCGTTCAATACATGAATCACAATAACGCTATGTTCATAAATTTTTACACAAGAACTATGAGCCAATCCATACCATATGCTAGGAAAACAACCACGCAATCAATATATACACTTAATCATCGGTACAACCTCCAATACACTAGCGGAAACCAAACTCACCCGAGAACAATTACCAACTCATATGCCTCAAACAAGGGCATACTAATGCCAACTTCCTATGCCTCAAACAAGGGCATACTAATGCCAACTTCCTATGCCTCAAACAAGGGCATACTAATGCCAGGCAACTCTCAATACATGCAAACATAAGCAAAAGACTCCATGGAAAGCACATGAAGAACCCATTGAAATAAAAATCTCTCCAAAATTCCAAGGTTTTCGAACGAAAGCTCTGATACCAAGTTGTCACGCCCCGGATTTTCAAACCATTTTTTTAAATGGAATAAAAGAATGATTTATTACCAAACCACATTAATCAAACCACATGACAAAGGGGTCGTGAGTTATAAAACCACTCCTTAGCAAATCTTTTACAATTTGAACTTACTTGAAATTGAAGTACAATAATACCTTTACATAAAACTTGCTTGTATTGAAATGATATTACAACTCTTTACAATAAAAGGGGAATGCCCATAGGCTACAAGGGAAAAGAGGGGAATTATTACAATAAAATGAGAATGAAATACAACAAATGCTTCTCACTGAAATGGAGGCAGAGCAAGCTAACTCCAACTCCCCGCTATAAGCTATGGATCATGTGAACCTGCATACAACTATAAAAAGAAGGCTGGGTCATAAAGACCCAACAAATATGCACCTATCAAGTGCAAATGCAATTATGGTGACATGTGCAAGTGGTGTGAATCCCTATGAGGCAATCCCAAGCATGCCAAGCTCATGCATTCTCAAACACCACTATCAAGTCACTATCCCAAATCAAGCCTCATAAGTCTAACCAAGACTTCCTACACAAGTATACCAAGAGGTAACCTAACCATCAAGTCTTGCTCAAGACCACCATCTTCACAAGTCAATACCCTCTCTTTATCCAGTACCCCTATCCGTGCAACTAGGCAACATGCACTAGTACAAAGGCCGTAAGGGCCAAGGATCTCAACCACGATCGCAACGACATGGTAAACTATCACATTATCTAGGGAGGACACTCCCAAGAACACAACCCATCTACTACGATGCCAATACCATCGAACATCCACGATGAACCATGTTTCCACCATTTGCTAATTCCACGACTTAGCCAAACATCAACAACTAGTTAATTCCACGATTTAGCCAAACATCAATGACTAGCTAATTCCACGACTTAGATTAAGCCCACACAATCCACCAAACCACCTTGGATATCACCTATCCTTTCTAATCCTATATATAGGTATATATACATAGGTACACGTTGGTGAATTGATTTATCTTGCTTTAATAGTTTGTTCGACTCCTGGCTTAACATCACTTTGAAATCAAGTCCCACGAGTCTCGACCGCCTCACTAAATAAGGACCGGCTTACCCCAACGTGGACTATATTTAAAAGAGTCACATGAATCTCGAGCCATCCCACGAGCAAGGACCGGTCTATCCCAAACATGGACCATCACTTTGAAAACCAATTTGAAAAACCATTAAGCCCGGGATCGATTTAGAGTCTCTTTGGCGAGGACAAGGATGGACTCACTCACGTCGAAGTGCCACGAGGAATGCACTAACACACGAGGTGCCACGAGGGATGCACCATCACATGAAGTGCCATGAGGAATGCACTATCGCACGAGGTGCCACGAGGAATGCACCGAAATACGAGGTGTCACGAGAAATATACCAACTCACAAAGTGTCACGAGAGATGCACTGATTCTCAAACATTCGAAGACCACATCGTTTGGTCATCCACACACCACGTTATTTTTGTTGGTTGTTTAACAGGTAAGTTCACGAGATTGACGAGTTCAATCAAAGGGAACGAGTTTCTCAATCCTAGTGACGAATTCACTTCAAGGGGACGAGTTCCCACCTAAGTGTGATGAATCCACACATTGACACATAGACCTCAAGTCTAGTCATCCAATCAACCAAGCCAAGGGTACTACATCGTAGGAACGAATTCCCAATCCAAGTATGACGAGTTTACACATCGATACCCAATCCTCTTCACTAAGTCATTTCACCAAATGCCTATTATGCATAAATGCACTCAAGGGTCCTAGTCACCAAGGACACCTAATCTAACATCCAATCCATCACCCATAGGTTCAAGGCCACACACAAGGGCCTAGGTGAGATCACTCGATTCATCCAAGACCACACACAAGGGTCTAACCAAGGTTCGACAACTCTAGGAAATCATGACTTATACTCGTAAGCCCCTCTGGCATTCTATCAAACACCTAGCGGGCACAAGATCACCGCTCAATTCCACTAATTTAAACGCCTAAGACAAAAACCCAAAATTTCCATCAAACTCCAATAATCCAATCACAAGTTCTAGACATCAAATTGACATTCACATATTCTCACAACCATCAAGAACACTCTAATCCAATGCAAGGATGAGTCCAATTTCATTCAATCAAAACATGTAAATTTCATGATTTCCAAAACATAGGTTTTTAAGAAAACCTTTGATTTTAATCTTGCCAATCAAATTAGGTGACCTAACACAATCACACAAACACAAGATAGAGGCGTATTTACCTTAAGCTCCAACAATGGAGGAAACCCTAGCCACAAAATCCTCGGCACCGATGAACCTATGCACATCAATGAAAAGATCGCGACGATGAGAACACAAGTCTCTAAAGAACCAGCAAGAGAAACCCACTTTACAAAATGACTTACCTGAAATTCCAAGAGGATGACATCGATACCTAGGTTGCCGAAAAGCCCTCGACGTGGGAACGACATTTTTCAAAGGTGCGAACCCATTTGAGCTTGGGAGGATGGTTGATTTATAGAAAGGAGGGAGAGAGGAGGCTCCCATATAGGTAGAGAGAGCTAGGGTAACAAATGAGAAAGACAACCTCAAAATCATGCACAAGATGATATATATACCCCTATGCAAAATGACAAAACAGCCCTTCATTAAAACATTAAAACTGGATTTTTACTCGTGGCGACCGGTCGACGCTTTCAACTCGACTAGTCGAGGCCTATACGTAAATTCCACTGAAGTGTCACGACCGGTCGATGACGTATACGTGTACCGGTCGACACCTTATAAATTCCCTACTGACATGCCAGACCGGTCGGCAACCACAGACCAACCGGTCGACGCTGGAAAAAATGCTACACTTTGAAATTTAAAGCCCAACCTCGACCATAACTCCTCCCGGGACTTCCCGGAACATCCTGAATCGAATACGAACTAAAAGAATGGACCGACAAAGGGTCCAACGCCCAATTCTAATCATTCCAAAAATCCGAAGAAGCCGCACTAAAATTTATTAATTGATTAGAATAACAAATTTAATTCTAGAAATGTATTTAGAATTACGGGTCATTACATGATCAGCGGGAATGATCCTTGACTATTATGTTAATAGTGATGAGATATGATTTGAGATGGGATAGATCATATTTGATCTTTGGGATGATTGAGATTTATAAGATTTTGAGAAATGAGATTTAAAAAATGGAAAACGAGAAAGGATGATTTTCAGAGTTTAAGGAAAAATAGGATTTTGATGTGAGTTAAAAGAGAATTTTTTTAGGAAATGGGATTTGAAAGAGGATTGAGAAAATGTTTTAAAAGAGAATTAAAAGAGTTTTGGTTTAAAAATAGAAGGAATTTGTATATAGAGAAAAAGAGTATTTGAAAAGAGAGGTGTTTTGTAAAATAGTGATCCTTAGATATTTTGCTTCTCTTTATTATGCTTTTTTATAGTATTCAATAGTTGTCATCGCTGATACACGTTTTCATGCCCTTCTTTTAGTTGATTGGAGCTATAGTCCACCAGTCCAGTCCAGCTACAGTAGTTGAGGAGTTTGTCATAGTTTGTGGTGTTAGAGTATTTTTATTTATCTTTTGATATGTTTGAGAGGATGTTTATCTCTCTTTGAGTTAGTATGTGAGATGCATCTTTTTTATGTAACCCGGTGGGGTTTGTATCAATTGAGTTGTATTAGTATCAGTGTGAGTTGTATTAGGGCATGTTGCCCAGAGTTATGTTGTGTCGAGTTTTATTTCATAAATTATGAGTTGTGTCTTTCTTTTCACATTAGTGTGTGATTAGTGAGTTGTAAATCAATGGCCTTTGCTCTGGGGCCGGCTGCACAGGAAGTCTTTCAAAATAATGGGCTTGATTATCTACCATTCGTATCATGCCCTCATGAAGCTATCGAACCGGATCTATATCAATATGCTCCTCCTCTCTTACACGCTCTGCTCCTATCGGCTCATCTTGTTTCTCCTGCCTCTGACCTATAGAAAATGATGACTCCTGCTCTCCAACTAGCTGCACACCACCCTCCATAATAACTTTGCTCAACAAAAATAGAACAATAAGGAAATGCATCGAGGACAAGATACTCTAACTCTCACTCAATTGTCTATAGTCCAGCTGACTCCACTAGTCTACAGAACATATAAACCTATGCTTTGATACCACAAAATTATCGTGCCCCAACCCTGATAATCATAAAGCTGATCATCTAGGATTGATACGTGACAGACTGCATTTCCAAAATTGCTTTGATCTTTTTCGGGTTGGCCTCTATTCCCCTCTAAGAGACCATGAAGCCCAAAATGTTTTATGAATCTATCCCGAATGCACATTTTTCTGGATTGAGCCTCATCTTGTACTTTCTCAAGACAACAAAAATTTCTTCTAAATCTTTCACATGGTCTTTTGCCTTCATGATTTTTGCCAGCATTTCATCCATGTACACCTCCATGTTATGTCTGATCTGGTGCTTGAACATTCGGTTCACAAGTCTTTGATAAATGGCCCTAATATTCTTCAGGCCGAACGACATTACCTGGTAGCAATAAAGGCCTCTATCGGTGATGAAAGAGGTCTTTTTCTGGTCATCCTCGTCCATCTTAACCTGATTGTACCCTGAGAAGGCATCCATAAAGTTGAGGAGATCATGGCCTGTTGTTGAGTCCACCAACTAGTCGATTCGCAGTTGAGAAAAACTGTCTATCGAACATGCTTTATTCAAGTCAATAAAATCGATGCACATGTGCCATTTTCCTGAAGCCTTCTTCACCAAGACCACATTAGACAGCCAATACAGGTAACTGACATCTCTGATCGACACTGCCCTTATGAGCTTATCAACCTCCTCTGCTACAGCTCTATTTCTTTTTGGTGCAAAAACCCTCTTCTTTTGCGTGATTGGCTGTACAGTGGGATCGACACTTAGCCGATGAGTAATAATTCTGGGGTCAATGCCAAGCATGTCCTTGTGGGACCAAGCAAAAATGTCTCAATTGTTCCGAAGAAAACTGGTTAAGCTGGTTTTCATCTCTGGGGACAAAGTCGACCCTATACTGACCTGTCTTTGCGAATTACTGGGCTCTAGCTCCACTCTCTGAAGGCCCTCTGCTGCCTCTCCTAAAGGAGCTTTTCCTCATCCCGGGTATCCAAACTGTCAACCTGTAGATTTTCAATGGTTAAGGTTTCCCCTCTATGCTTGATGGATAGGTGGTAACATTCCCTTGCAGCCTTCTGGTCTCTTTTCATCTCTTCCACTCTACTAGGGGTGTGGAATTTAACTTTGAGGTGGTAAGTCGAGATTATTGCTTTGGCTTTGTTTAGAGTAGTCCAGCCTACGATGGCATTATATGTTGATGGATTGTCTACCACCAGGAAGTCCACCATTTTGTGAGCTGCATGTCCTCCTCGTCCATCATCACAAGCAACACAATCTCCCATTTGGGGTAAACCGGCTACCCCAAGAATCCCACAAGAGGATATCTCATGGGACAGAGCCTGTCTCGACCCAACTTTAGCTGATCATAGGCACCAAGGAACAAAATGTCTGCAGAGCTTCCACTATCGACCAGTATCCTTTTTATCTTGAAGTTGGCAACAATCATACCTACCACCAGCGGATCGTCATGTGGGTAGTTGTTCCCCTATTCATCTTCTATTGACAAAATAATGGAAATTTCCTCATCGGCTCTTGGTATCTTTGCCGACCTTTCAACTGCACATACCTCAATCGGATCTTCCTTTCATAGTCATCATAAATGAGCTTTCCGAGAAGAATTTGATTCGCCTCCTCGCACAAATCCACCGTGTATGACTTTGATTTTCCAAGGTTCCATCTTGATGTCAGCCCTCGTCCTTGTCATTCCTTGTCTCTCTTATAGACTGGACCATCTTTTGTCTTTTCCGGGCAACAAATCTCTTCAGCCTTTCCTTCTGAATTAACTCCTCTAATTGGCTCTTCAAGTAAAAAAAAGTCATCTGTTTTGTGGCCATGGTTCCAATAGAAATGACAATATTTATCCCTCGACCTTCTGGTTGGATCGGTCTTCAGCTTCCCCGACCATCTCAGGTCAGGATTAGAATGCAAGCCCTCTATATTCTGCTTAGTTGTCGCCACCAAGGGCATAAAGTGTTGATATAGGGAACTAGATCCTCCGTGCTTTCTCGGAGGGCTTCAGCGGTCCTCCTTTCTAAGATTCTAATCTTTGCTTTATCCGTCGAGTATCCCCCTTTTCTTCTTTTTAGAAGGATGAGGATTATTTTGCTGGTGAGCGGTGCTGACCTCTTGAACAGTTCTGGCCCTCCTAGCACTAGGGGGTTCCTCCGCATTCATATACTTCTGAGCTCTAAGCATGAGCTCGGCCATGGTATGGGGGAGTCTTGCATGAGATTGAACAAGAATTGGCCCAACCATAACTCAATGATATAGGTGTTGATCAACACCTTATCGTCTACACTTTCGACTTGCATCATTTCCTTAGTGAAACGGGTAGTGAAATCTCTAAGAGATTCTCCTCGGCTCTGCATAATCATTAATAAGTGAGTTGATGACTTACAATACCGTTGGCCCATGATGAAGTAGCTAACAAAGTTCTTGCTGAGCTCTTTGAAATTACTGATGATGTTAGGTTTGAGTTTGTTGAACCACATCCTGGTGTTTCCCTTTAAAGTAATAGGGAAAGTTTGACCCATTATCTCGTCCTGCACTGCTTGTAACATCATTAAGTTTTTATAAGTCTCCAAGTGATCAAGAGAATCCATTGCTCTGTTGAATTTCTTCATAGACGGCATCTGGAACTGTCACGCCCCAGATTTTCAAATCATTTTTTATAGTAATGATAAAACAGTAAATGGGGACAAACAACTTTCCATACAGATACATATCAATTGAGATAACCATTACATAACAACATGATATGAGAAAGGGAGAAATAAGAAGTACAGAGATAAAATAAGTGTGAAAATAAACTAAATACAATGGTTACTACAACTGAAATAATTATACCAGAAAGCGTAACACAAAGGAGACAAGAGCAACAAAGCTCTCAAGAAAAAATCTGACAGCCGACCTGAAACTCCACTTCAAAAGCCTCCTTATCCCTGCAACACTGGGGGAAAGGTGAAGAGGGTCTGAGCTACCATACGCTCAGCAGGAAAACCTCTAACTACTAACAAGCATGCATATAGCGGGTGTATGCCCAAGTACAAGAAAAGATCCAAAGCAAAGAGAGCAAACGAGACCTCAAGGTAAATCAAGCTCAAGTGCAGAACTGTAAGTAACGATAAACTCATGCGACTGTAGAAAGAAAGTCTCCAAGACATACTAAAAAGGGACCATAATTCTGACATAATTTTGCCTTCAATACAAGGCTAGAACAACTCAAGGACTTGATAACAGAACCCACGAACCATACCAAAACCAAAGGGGCACACTAAGGAAAATCAAGCCCTACACCAAAACCAAGCCATCAATGACTAACCCATCTCAAATTTCCTTCCACCCATAGGCATTGTTATAGATTCGGTTCACATGCATTTTGAGATGTATTGGAGTGATTGGGGTAATATTTTCAATTCTTTCAACCTTGATGAAACAAGAGATAACCAATTATTCTTTATTCTTACCGTTATTATTATTGTGGTTTCTGTGGATAGAGTCCCGTCTCAACCTCGACAAAACATCAAGGGAGTAGTAAATTTTAGTATCAATAACCGTGCTCTAATAGATTTAGGTCGGAACTGCTATATAATCCAACCAACTATTTCCTCAGAGTTGCCTAACTATTCGGGAGGGCTCCAATCAACCCCCATTGCGCAATGTTGTGGATAGAGACCATCCAGAGAATGAAATTCCCGAATATACTGTAGGTATCTTCAACCCAAACCTTTAGATTGACAAGTTAACATAATTCCCACTTTCTTTAATGCTAGATTCCAAATTGAACAAGAGTAAACTTTGTTGGGCACATCCTCCATATTTGACGTTCATTGGGCATATTGAATCACTTAATTTCTTTTCTTCAAGTAAAAGCTCAATCTCGGCAACACCTCAAGGGAGAAGATCAAACATTTCATTTTTGTTGTAAATTAAGTGATTTCACACCCAATACTCGACCTTGATAAGATCAAGGGAGTAAGTCAATCAAATCAATACCTTACACCTTGACGAGGTCAAGGGAGGTCCAAGACAAATCCATCAAGGTTCAAGGGTTTTTCACAACCAACATAATGATAGATAACAGGACTCTTGACCAAATCTTGACACCAAGAGATTTGAAGGGACTTTAAGATCATCCATATATCCAAAGTCGACCTCAAAGATCTAGGAATGCCATATACAACCCCAAATCAATCCGAGACCCAAGTTGGGGGATACTATTGATCATGGATGATTCACCTACCACCGAGATCACCACGAACCTCAAAGGACATCAACACGGCTCATGGCTATCGACAATTTTGTCCTCTGACCCATTAGGACATTTTATCAAACACATGGTGGCCATTGAAGTCCAAGGCCACCAAAGTATACCACATTTCCCTTAACACTCATACAAGCAAAATATCAATCTCTAGGCTCATTCGAGCATTTTAACAAACACATGGCCTTCATAAACTTGAAGGCCAAGAATACCACAAAATCACCAAGACCCCAACAACCTCAATAACAATCTCCTACATCCCAAACAAACACGACATAAGGGTTCTTCCACCACCATATTGATTCCATACAACCCCACACCAACAAAGACTTTAGGGAAGTCTAGGGGAGAGAGAGATGAGGGGAGAACACAACTCACATACATACATACATGTTAAGAGAGAGAGATTTACCCACCGAAATCACCAAGTCTCAAAATCCCTAGGTGAGGGATTCTTCACGACCATGCGAACAATGCACATCACGGTGTAGCCCTCGATCTCCTCTTCAATGTTTGTGAAGGAGAAATCCTCTAAATATGGCTCAATCTCTCATAATCCTAGAGAGAAGAGAGAGAGAAATGAAGAGAGTAGAGAGAGGGGAGAGCTACGGTTGGGGGGAGAGAAATGGGAGAGTTCAGAATGAAAGATAATAATGTTTATCCCTAATGTGTGTGCTCAAAACACACGCGAAAAGACCATAATACCTTAATGATCCTCCCCAAAACAAGTCTGTTGACCTCATATATTGATATACATGAGGTTATATATCAATATATGTATGCTTATAGACAACCTCACAGTAGGTTGTATTTCGATATACAAGGGGCTGTATATCGAAATACAAGACTCTCTATCCAATCTCAACACATAAGCATATCGATATGCTAGGAGGACATATCGAAATACTTAACCTTTTGAACGAAAACAAGGAAGGAGTATATCGATATGCATGGGATGCATATCGAAATACAAAAGTCTCTATCCAAAATCAAAGAAGGATCATATCGATATGCAAGAGATGCATATCGAAATGCAAACACACTGCTCAACATCAACAAAGGAGTATATTGATATGCATCCGGTGCATATCAAAATGCAACCACAAGACAGGCATATCAAAATATACCTCATATCGAAATGTAGAGTGAAGCATATCAAAATATGCAAGAAGGAAGGAGGAATATAGATTATGCCATATCGAAATGCCACATAGGGGCATATCAAAATGCAGAGCATTTCGATATACAACAAGGATTGTATATCAAAATACTAGGCAGAAAAGGAGGGATTTGGGTATGGGGCCTCCGGGCCTCCCGATACTTACCCGAATCAACCTGAACCATTTCGATAACAAATAATAGATACAACCGAAGGGTTTACCTCAAAGATTTAATGAAAGGGATACCAAATAGAGGGATTTTGGGATTTAAATCAACCAAAATCAAATAAATGGAATTGAAATTCCACGAAATCCTCTAATTAAATTCTCAACCATTAAAAGAACTTTCGTGGCAAGGGCATCCGCATGGCCTCTTACGTGAACGGGGAATCAGTGTTCTGGACTAACTCCTCCACAGTGACTGGGGTTATGGCCTTCATCTGATATTGTAATCTGTCAATCTGTGCTTGCATGACGGTGATGACATCCTGCTCCACATCTGGCCTTTAGAGACATTGGTTAGTTCTTTCCTGGTGGCTTGCCCCATGGCTCACCATGGCGTTTCTCCTAACGGGTCCATCCTTCATGTGCATTGGCGGGGGAAGGTTTTATACTGGCTCTGCCTCCAGCCTCTCCCTCATCTACCGGTTTTACCACCGCTCATCCTCCAAGGCCCTCGTTATTGCCTCCATCCTATCTTGTATCTGGTTAAACATGTCCACTGTCACCTGAGGTGGGTCCCAGGATGTTTGCCCTTCAATAGCCATGGTCTTGTTGTTGCGAGTTTGAACTATCCAGTAGGAAACTATTCATCGAAATTAAAAAAATCGATTTATAGAGATGGCACCAACTGATAAATGGTTTTCGTGAATAGTCCAGCTCGCCTGAGAACTTCCTTCAACCCTCACGCCTACCTGCAAAACAATGATCCAAGGAACACAAAATGGAGGTTTGTGTCCCTGAACTGCCTCCGACGATCAAGTAAGTTTCTGGTTCAATAGGGAGTAAAGCTCAAAAGTGTGATTGGTCTTGTTACGTACCTCTTTTCGTAGGATTTTCCTTGATCTCTATATGGTAGTCTGACTGTCCCATAAATCTTGGCCATATGAGGTGAGATTTGCAGGAGCATATTGCTAATGTTATAACCGTTAGACACTCAAATGACAATTTTCTTATCTATCTGATTCTATTGTTCCATTAAGGGCTGGAATTACGAACACGCTCATGTCGTCATTTGACCTTGTCTAGGACCTCAGCTCTTCCAACGGATTACGCTCGGTTGCTAAATGACGATCATGTCATTCCTAGCCCTGAATGATCGAGCTCTTAGCCAAGCTGACCTGGTTGTGCCGAACTATTCTAGAGGAGTCTAGTCCGAGTTGACCTGGTATACTATTCCCCTTATCAATACGTATATTCAAGGATGTCGAATATATATATGTGCATCTATCCTCTCCCAGTCATTTTCAAGTAAATTTGAAAAGAAATGGGATCCACTCTCTTCTATTTCCAATTTACTTTTATGATTTGTGGTAGCCGGACCCTGGCCTTGAGGGATCAGATTCATCGTAGGGAGTCGCACTATTCTGGACCCCAAGCATCCCACGATGACCCGAATCGTCGACTTCATAGACCTTCGATAGATGCCCTATATCTGGAGGATGGGACTATAGCCCCCTTCGGCAAAACATAACAAGCACTTCTGAGGGAGCGATACGGAGCTCAGACCTCATGACGCATTTAAAATGTTCAGACAGAGTAGGGCATGTCGGACAGGTGACCCCAGATCTCCGGCTGCCATGCCGATCGGTAGAGCATCATACGCGACCCCTATGGCAAGGGCGTGGCTACCGGCCGACTGGCTACCTAGCAGAGGGTCCACCCTCCGGCGATGACCCAACACTGAATGCCTCGTTTACCCACTTCATGGATCCCCTATCCGTACAACTGACTCGACCTGTCGACCACACCATCCCATTTGGCCCAACACTTGCACCATTCGGGCCCAACGTCATATGGTGGAGCCCACAATGCACGGTTCACACGCCAATCTTATTCCCCAAGCCAACCTACCCCTATAAATACTCCTCAAGGGTACTGTTTACGGGATCTGACCCCGGAGAGAACTATCTGACCCCACTAAGCTATCATTTGTCTTCTTCTTCAAATAAGAGATTAACTTAAGCTTCAGAGGCTCTATCGGTCACAACTGACCGGTGGGCACTAACCTTTGTTTTGCAGAAGCCAAGAAGGAGGACCCCCTTTCTGTTTGTAGGGACCTCACACAACCATTCATCTCGGACCCTTTGCCGATGATCCATCATCCGAAGGGATAGCCATCAGAAAGGTTGGAGAAGGAAAGCAACCACCACAATTGGCGATTCTGCTGGGGATGAATGCACTCATCTTTAGACTTTTGATGGTATTTCCAGCGTGTCACGCCCCAGATTTTCAAACCATATTTTTTTTAAAACCGTTTAAATAATAAAAAGGGGATACAACTAGTTGTCATTCAGATACATTCAGTTGAATTCTAATTACATGATACATGGTACAATCAGGAACTACAAGCAGAAGTAAAGTACAAATGCCGTACACGGCTACAACTGAAACTGAAGTACAAGTAAAGGAAAGTACAGCTACAAAACTGTATCTACATTACCCTGTACAAAGGAAGTCACTGCAACTGAGGTGGCAAAGTCCAAGAAAACCCAGTAGCTCACTCCAACTCCAAGTCCTTCTAGCCCTGCAACACAGACTAGAAAAAGGAAAAGAAAGAGGTTATGAGCAAACCAAGGCTCAGTGAAAAAACCCCTAACTGCTACCAAGCATGCACGTGTGGTGCGTGCCTACGTGTCCACAAGTAAACATACAGAAACAGTAAAGAAGCTAAGTGTACGTAGTGTAAACCTAACACAGGACAATAGGGACACATGCATATCGTCAACAAGTGCGTCTAATCAAAACCGTAACCTCAAGTGAGTTCAAAGGGTACAACACCCCAAGTCCAATCGAAACAATATCTAATCTCAACTCAACCAATCTTATTACTAAGGTACAAGAACTCTAAGGATCTACTAAGGATCCCAAACCAACACCGTATCAAGACATCCAAACCGAACTCATGTTGCAAACCACGCCAACCATAATTATCGTTAAGTGTCGGATTCATATAGCATTGGATATTTGAGATATTTCTTTCTTTATTTTCTTTCCCTTCATTTACTTCACAATAGGGATGAATCCAAGAATCCCCTCATAAGTCCATTCTTGATTCATCCATCCATCCTCATCACGTATTACTAATTGTTCCATATCTTCGCATTATGCATAAATCTAAGAATCCCATCATAATTCCATTCTTGATTTATCCGTTCATTTTCATTACAAGTTATCGATCGTTCATAATTTCGTATTAGGCATACATCCAAGAATCCTATCATAAGTCCATTCTTGATTTTATCCTTTCATTTTTGTCATATTTGAGAATCATTTCATATTTGATTTGGTCCGGCATAGTGGCTTGTCGACCCACTATCCTCTTCGTCCATCGTTCCCCAACTCGTTGGGAGGGCCAAGGGACCCCCATTGTGCACAATGTCGTGGGTGGAGCGACCACCCAGGGAATCCCGTCATAAATCCATTCCCATATACAATATTCTAGCGTTCCCCAAATTATTTGGGAGGGCCCACAGTACCCTATGATTCCACATTGTTAAGTGATTTCATCTCATTAGGAATAAATCCAAGAATCCCCTCATAAGTCCATTCTTAGTTTATGCTATTACCTCTTTCCATTATTGTTAGCATGTCTAACCAAGGTCGTTAACCTCATTGTCGAGTGTATTCTAGTCAAAGTTAACACCATAGGCTTCACATTTCCTAGCCAAGCTAGTCCATTACCATATTCCTCTACCTAGACCGTATATCATGACAACTCATTCTACCACCTTCGTTTCATTACAAGTTTCTCACGTGATAGATTCAAGGTCTAGTGGAGTAGTCCTCGTGGGACACATCCTTCATATTTGATATTTATTTTGTCACATTGGACTACTTGTCTAGTTCTTCAATCTCAAGCTCCACCTTGGTATATCCAAGGGAGACAACCACTAAGATCATTCCACCTCAATTGAGGGTTTCAAGGCCAACATCCTACCACTACGGGCTAAGGAATGCCCACATATATCAAGACATGAGGGGAGGGGCACCGACGCCCAAATTCCAATTCAATGCCCAATTGGCAATACCACCAAGAACATGGTGTCCCCCAAGTTCTAAGGGGCTCATTATGATTCCCAAGACTCAATATACCCTATTGTTCCACATTCACATCCTACGACAATTCAATCGTTAAGATAATCCCAAAACACAATCCAAGATTCACATGGGCATTTCATCAAACACTTGGTGACCGTAAACTCCCATGGTCACCAATCCTCCCACAAGTCACCCAATACACAACCCATCCTTCTCACGGGTATTTCATCGAATACGTGGTGCGCCTAAGCCTATAGGGCATTTTATCAAACACTAGTGGGTCCAAGGTCACCACTTAATTCCACTATACTAAAACCCGAGATCATGAAACGCAATTCACACGAACTATGGATATTTAATCAATCCTACGTACACACACACACATACTCAATAGGAGTTAAGAATTTACCCACCGGAGCATCGCCGGAGAAGTCACCAAAAAATGTCCTCTGCACCGCCGCAATCCAAACTCGCCACCACGTAGATCTCCTCGCTCTCTATAACATTCATGAAGACCGTAACTCCATAGCTCCTTGCCGGAAAGTCGTCAGAGTTCCAAAAGTAGCCGGATGATGAAAATATGGTGGACACCGTGTAGCTCTCACCGAGGGGAACAACATTCCTCCTTGCACTTTCTTGATCCAAGCATCTTCATCCAAGCCTTAACTTCAAACCTTGAAGGAATGGAAAATATTATGGGTGTTCCGGAGAGCTCTCATGGAGGGGAACAAGATTTCTTCTTGGGAAATCTTCATCCAAGGCTTGGAAGGCCATGGATTTGGTAGGAGAAGAGAAATCACCATGGATGGAGGGAGAGAGAGAGAGAGAGAGCTTTAGGGTTTCATTTGGGGAGGAAGAAGACCCAAATTTTCGGACCCCATGACTTATATAGGACCCCCATATGAAAAGACAAGTTTGCCCTTTATTAAACCAAGTTTTTGACAATCAGCACTGAGGGGACCGGTCTCTTGATTTTTGTTAGACCGGTCTCTCCACCCGTCCAACCTCTCTGCTTCAAGAGAGACCGGTCCCTTGATTTAAGGGAGACCGGTCCCTTGGAGGGAATTTCTAGAATTTCAAAATGCGACTTCCGAGGGTATTTCAATCATAAATTCTTCGTCCGACCTCCGATTGAGGTGATTCAAGTTACGTTGGATTCGTAATTGAATTCTCTACGACATTGATGAAGAACATTTTCGAATTCAGAAAATATTTCGGAGTCACAATAGGCTTAGAAGACCCTCGGCACCTTTGCCGGAACAACCGAAGATAACGCCATCCACCACCGGGGACTCTAACTACCCCGAACTATTGAATTTCATCGAATGGGGCTCGATATCAACCACAATGACATTTAAGCAATTATTTAGAATTCGAGGTCATTACATCTCATACTCCTTAAAAGAATTTCGTCCTCGAAATTAAGTAAGAAGAAAGAGGGGTGAAAACCATACCACCTATGAACAAGACCACGGGTTCACTCCTCAATACTTAAATCGGAATCAAACACACTTCTACAATAATTTCTCACAAATTTAATCACAACAAATATGGGGAGAGTTCAACTAAGATGCATAAACTCGACACGGTTGTTCGAATGCTCAATCCCACACAAGTACCACCTTACTTCTACATTTCAATGATTTGTCTACGAGATTTACTAAGGAAAGAGATGGAAAGATTTCCACCAAGGAACACCAAACTTGAAGAAACCAACATGCCATACTTAGGAATAAAAGGGACAACTCCCGATAGGGTGTGGACATGCCGAGACACACAAAAAAAATTTTTTTGCCAAAGATATAAGAGATGAAGTATCCTATAAAGGATCAATCTCCTCATAAGCATGAAGCCAACAATATTTTTATAACAATATTCACACGAGGAACGAATCGATTTTACAAACTCGCACGTAAGAAATTTGAGCGTCATCATCCGTCACAAGCCAACAATCGCACCACGGGTACCCCGATACACGAGGATAAGCTAAAGGATATGCCGACATGGCAAGGACACACCGATACGCCGATACGCAATAAGACCAATTGCACGGATGCTTGTCAAATCAGAACTAGTGAGAACACGTCATCACACCCACGCCTACGAACTAGCCAAAAAATAAATGCAACGCATGAATATGCTTTAAACTCTTGAGCCAAAGAACACACCACACCAAATACACACATCCTAGTGTGGTAACCGTATGACCTTAGTGATTTTCTTTGAGATGCCCTGGCCAGTAGCTCTTCTCAAACCAATTCATCACGTCAAACGTATATCACATAACAACAAAAAAATACTCACGCATCCACGCACACCAAAATGTACAAGTGCCAAGCCCAAACAACATGGCATGACACTAAACTCACACCAAGTCTAGACCACAATATGCATTCATTCCCAACTTTCCCACGGTCAATCAAACATGCATTTCCTTGGTCCACGTATGTCTACCGACCATCAACACCACGTTCAACACAAAACAAAACGAATGGAAAGGAAAACTTCCAATTTCACTAGGACCTCGCGACCAAAAAGGGAACACTCGCATTTTTATCAAGAGTACCGCGACAATAGAGGTTTCCACCACATGCATCAAGCAAGATGTGAGCCAAAGATATATCATCCAAGAATCAACGATTCTTACAACTTATATTTGAACGGAGCACGACTCGGATGGAAGCTATCAAAAGTCAACAAACTTCACAACTAGTCGCAAGACAAGCATAACAAAGGCAACGGAAACAAGAGGGAACATCGATCCAATGCCCAAGAATACCAACCGGAGGAACATTAATTTATGACTCCGTTGACCCACGAACGAAGGCGAAAAGCAAGATTTGTAAGCTGAATTCATCATTCTACACTTAGAACCCTACAAGACAAGTGGCCGAATTACAAGATTCAAAATCGGGAAGTATGTTGGGAAACCAACACGCTAACCAAGACCACTACTCGAACCATTATTCGCAACATTATACGGAAATGAGTATGGGAAGAATTTCTCTTTCAAAGGTGATTTCGAGATCATAGGAATATTTCTTCATGCCATCACAATCGTACCCCACCACGCTTCTGATGCGCTACTCTGATACCGATACTAACAACTTTGAACGTTAGGAGGATCTCACGAATCCTAGTGGCCAAGGGTTGACCTTAATCGAATTATCTAACGAGAAACCACGAAGACGATTTCGGCACACATACATGTTCCACAATCGACTAGGTCGTCGAGCACAAATACATCTAAGGTCAACACATGATTGTCGGATACCGGACTCTAAACGGTCAACTTAAACACTTTCACCACGATACGAAACATCTAGCCAAGGATGAGTTCGTCCCGAATCGCACCTTAAGCCAACGATTAGCTAAAATAACTCCAACACTTCAACTCGGACTTATGGCTAACAAAACTAAGGTGATGTTACAAAAATCGATGACCAATGGGTCATACCCCTTAAAGAGAAGTATCCCAAATCTCGGCGACACCTCAAAGTTCTCCTCAAGACCACGGAATGACTTAAACTCAAACGGATTGATATGCTTCAATCCCAATAGCCTCAAGGGAACTCACGCCTTAACAACAGAAATATTTCCAATTCTTCCGAACTTGAGAGATTCCAATAGGAAATTTCAACACCAACGACAACCGAATCACACACGATTGAACATATCATGCCGCTAAGGCCAAACTTCACCTTCCCAAACCACAACGTAAGGAATGAGTATAACAAGCATACAATCGATAGGATACGATAATGGAAAACACCGACGACGAAACTAACGTCAATCTACATCTCAAGTCTACGGACGAAGGACTAAAGCGACTTACCACTACAATCAAGTTTCCACCTCCCAACCAACGTGGCAAGGAACAAAGCAAAGATTTCTAAACAACATCACTGATTCCTTTCTCACTACGGAATCCCATACGGGCACAAATAATTTAATCTTGCAAGGAGATATGACCGACGGGTCATATCCCTTAAAAGAAAATACTAGGAAATATCGGTAACGCCTCAAGATTTCTAAAAAATTAGAAATGGAAACACCTGTTCAGATGAATCCTAAGGCCCATTTTACCAACAACTACGCGAGTGTTAATACCTCAATCATAGAAGAACAGCCAATTTTGTAACAAAAGGGCTCCAAGAGATATCACTAACTACCAAACCAAAGCCAATGTCGCCAAAATTTCAATTTTATGTACCTACCGAACCCAAGTTCCGTCGCACCAACGTTAAGGCTAGGAATAACCACAATAACAATCCTCAAACGCTTCCACAAATCTCATCTTACTACGAACCACTTACTCAACTCTAAAGGCACAGAGGAGCCTAAAACCCAATAATAACCACAAAAGATGCCTCAAGGCTACCCAGAGTGAGGACACAAGAGCACACTAACACCGCAAGGCAATGAGGCTTTCCACAAGAGAACAACACTCTACTTCCAAAGGAAGGAACAACTCAATATTCACGGAAGGAGACAAACAAGAAAGATACCGCAAGAACACAAGGCCATGATGTGATAGAGCACATCAAGTACACGAACATGATCAAAGAATAGTGTAATGACCAAGAGAACCCATGAATACTAGGTGTCTCCCCACGGTTCCAAGGTATTCGAACCGAAAGCTCTGATACCAAGTTGTCACGCCCC